>JAOUQT010056824.1:0-10640 GCA_025769995.1 Xyliphius kryptos | reverse complement strand
TACTGCTTTGCAAAAGTAAAACCTGTCAAGAAAGCTGAAATTCTTTTGAAAAAAGAAGGAAAGGAAAAAAGAAGATAAAAGATGATGTCTGAGACACATTTCTAAAAAGCACCACTGGAAGCATTCTTTTTACAAGATTAAACTTTATGGCATAGCAACAAACCCACCCAGCTGTGGAAGAATGCCCATAATTTTGTTCAGAGGCCTTAGCTGTCTCATTATGTCTCAACGGAGAAAAGACCCATGGTAGTGCAACAGACTTACAGAATGATATGATGAAAGCCGAGACAAACAACCACGGTCTTAATAATCAGACTTCTCTACGCATGACATTTAAGATGAGTGACAAGAATAGGAAGGGTTGATTGAAATACATTAAACAGAAATTGGAAAGACCTGGAGAGTTCTGAGAGACAGTGCTCTGGAGTGAGAAAGCAAAACTGGAACTGTTGGGCCATTTGGATCAGCGGTTTGTCTGGATTGAGAAAAACTAAGCCAATAAACAAAAGAAATCTTTCAGCAATTAAATATAAAGTGGGTCAGTGATGATGTTGGCATGTTTTTCTGCTGCAAAAGCAGCTGCTGTCACTAATATGAGACGTTCACAGAAATACTAAACCATTTAAAAATGAATGTTTTAATTGTTGTGAACTTGAATCTTGTCAATAATTTGTTTCCAGCAAGACAGTGATCCCAGGTATACTTCTGAAGTAATTTAGACTAATATAGACTTTTAAAGTATTTAAAGGTTTAAATTCTTTAGAATAGTTGTAGGTATTAAAAGAAAACAGTTGCATAACCATAAAACCCTAAACCACAATAAACCTATAATTTTCAAAAGAACAATGAAGAACGATTCCTCAAAAGCGGGTTTTAAAGGCTGGCCTGCACTTAATAAGCCTAACAAGAGGTTTTAAGACATAACATTCGACTAAGCACAGAGACTGATGGTTAGGTATTAGTATCACTATTATTAGTGACCTTTTTAAGTAAGCTAAATAACTTTTGATGGGTTGGGTTAGTAGCTTAAATGCTCTAGTCAAAGAAAACCAAAACCTCTTTAAAAAATATTGCATACATAGCAGTACATAATGACTTATAAAAGCTTATAAATGCTCTTTGCACATTCTTAATTAAAACAAGATGATTACTCTTTACTTAAAATCTGTAAACATCCAACGAATCAAAACCCTAATAAACTCAAATTATAAAATGTTATGTTACTTTGTGTTATAAAACCGTATGACAAATTGTAATTACAATTTATGACTATGATTATGAACATCTATGTAAACTAACAGAAAAGTCAGGGAAAACCCAAACAAGATCTAAACAAGATTTCTAGTTAAATAAAGTTGATAAAAGGGACAATAACCCAATTTTAAAAACTGAAACATGAAAAAAACATAATTTGTCTTTTAAAAACTCATGAACCCAGCCTCATGAAATCTTATAAATATTTTGTGTGTGCGTGCACTTGTGCACGCGCACTCTTGCGCTTCACCACCTCTATGTGGTTTAAGCAGCAACGCCAGTGACTGGTGGCCAAGGGTGGTTAGGGAAAACATATTTAGTATTTAGGTAATGTGGAGGTTGTTTTTGTGTTAGTTTTTTTTAATTTTTTTTTTATTTTTTGTATTGAAGAAAGTCCCAAAAACTGAATTTTTACTCATGATTTAACATTTCGATTGTTTGCAAGAAACGTCCTTACAAGCCCGAGCTGAGAAGGGGCTAGTGAAATAATAAACACCAATAATATTTTATATTTTGTTAAAAAATCCAGACTGCTGCTCCAAAATGGTAACAACTCCAAATGAGTGCACATTTAATATTAAACATGTTTTCTGTGAATGTATTTTGTGTAGAAAATTATTTAACGAACAAAATAAAAATTGCATTTGTATAAGTATTGCTTATCCATGTTCAATTCTATAAATCAGATATCAAAGAATGTTTTGCTTACATGTCCCCCACCAAGACTTGGTCCTCCCAAAGTTTCTTCCTAAAAAAACAACAGTTTTTTCTTGCCTCTCTTGCTTCGGATTGCTGTTTAGGGGGTCAGGCTTAGACTTATTGTAAAGCTGTTTTGTGACAACACACTGTTGTAAAAAGCACTATATAAATTACTTAAATGTACAAGGAACTCCATTGAATTATATAGAATGAGTATAATATAAAGAATAAGTTCAGATTTTGAAGAATTAGACAATTAAAACACCAAATCTGTTTATACCCATCAGTCCAGCTTGAACTTTTCAGTGTCCTTACAGACTGCTTGTATTTTTTTCATTATTCATTCACTATGCCAACATTTCACTCTTTAGCATCTGATACCTCAAGGTACAACAGATCTGTGTCTTTGTACCTAAATGAACAATGTTAAACGTATGTCTGACCTTGAGCTTTGACATTTTCTTAAATATATTTCTCTTCACAAAGCAGAAACAAACAAGACTAAAAATGCAGTACAGCACAGCACATTGTAATACTTATAATTTAATAATACCATCATGTTCTCTTGTGAGTGCTTTAAAGTCCTTATCTATTATTGAGGCTTTCAATACAATCCACCAGAATTCACACACACATAAAGTGAGAGAGCGAGAGAGGCAGTGTATTAAGCCTCTCTCATTACTTTGCAAACCCATCTCAAATCTACTTTAATGCTTCGCAGACCTTGAACACTCATGGAAACAGAGGCACAAACAAATATTGGGCGAAGAAAATATATAAATTTTTCAAGTGTATAGATTTTGTTCATTGAATCAATAACATAAAAACTAAAACTGTTTATACGAAAAGACCTCTACTAGCTTGCAGAGAGGTCAGTCAGATAAGCATTTGTTTTTGTCAAAACAACATTGGTTCAAAGAAAACTAAATTCATAAAATACTGGTATTTATGTAGCAGTATGTGTTCTTTTTAAATGCAGGGGGCAACATGAGAATTGGAATTTTGAAAATAAGATAATTAGGAGAATTAGACAAAATGAACAAATATTGGATGGTTGGATATGTGGATGTTTGGTTTTATTGTTTAAGTTTTAAATCTTGAAATGGTGCGAATGGTGGTTAAATGGGTAATTTAATGGTTAAATATATCTATGGAGGTAGATGTGTGATAGATGACTGGATGGTTCTGGATGTGCATTTTGGGTAGTTTTAATGGATGTCTGAATAATGTCTGTTAGCAGATGAATCTGTGTTTGTTATTATCATGCTACTATTTTTTGAAAGAGGAGGAATTATGGTCTGAGGCTGATTTTATGGTTTGGGCTGGGTCGCTATATCTCGAGGAACAGCTTACAGTGAAAGTCCAGAAAATTGTGAGCTTTTCCTTTTTGTGGCTGCTGAAAACCATTTTGCTTTTTATAGCATGATAAAGCCCTTTTGCGAAGAAAAAAAAGGCATGTTCTAGAATGGAAATAACATTTTCCTGCATTACGATCTTAAACCCTTTAGATCAAACTGGACAGCTGACTACAATCCCTACTGTAACAATGACGCTTTACATAAATCCTTATTTATAATGCAATATTAACACATCTATAAAGCTTTATAAAAAACAGTATTCATTATTCTTTATAACAATTGTCATAAGCTTTTGTTATGTCCATATATGTACATAACCACACTCATAAGGTGTTAAAAAACATGCCATAGAGCTTTAAAACACAAAGATTCTGATGCTAATTCATATAATACATTCATTCAATATAAATTAAATAATTTGGTAACACTTTCTTTGAATCCGGTATTAATAATGCTTTATAAAGTGTCCATAACGCTTTAAAAGATTTGTCTTAAGTCTTTGTTAATGTACATAGATGTTCATAATCATAGTCATAAATTGATATTAGAATTTTACATAAGGCTTTATAACTTTATTATTATGTAGGTAGGCTCATTCAAAGAGGTCATTAACGACAAGAATTTACTTTATGCCTGTAAAGAGGGCTTATAAGCTTTTATAAAAAGTTATGAGCACTTAAGTCATTTTCAGGAAAAGCACAAACATTGTAAGGCTTTATGTCACTGGTCTCTATTATAAGTTAATGAACAGTTAAAATATATCATTTATAATGCATTGTGTCACTTAGTGTTATAAAGCCTTATGGCATGTTCTTATAACACTTTATGAGTGTGGTTATGTACATCTATGGACATTAACAAAGGCTTATGACAAGGGTTATAATGCTCACAAAGGTTTTTGGGTGAATTCTTTATTAAAATTCCACCTCTTTTTTCCCCCCACAAGCCATAAATTCATTACATAATTTTTGCTAAAATAGCTTCGCTGGTAACAAAGACCCGGCTTCAGCTGCAGTGTTATTAACTGTCGTCAGGCTCTTGGATTGTGCTGACACATCTGAAGAGGGTGGGCCGTGCTAAAGACCTCTGTGATTCATACATGCCCTTTTATGGCAAACTGAGGTTTAAGCCCACCTCCTTCTTTCTCTAGATCCCTACCCCCACCTCCCCCCCCACATTTTTTTTTAGATTTCTCCCAAGAATGCAGCCGCATGGCAGGTCGGCCCTCACACACACACACACACACACACACACACACATGCACACACATGCTCAAGTTTGGTAAAAACAAACAAGGGGGATCTTTAAGTCACGGTCAGGAATGCGGAAGCAAGAAAAAGTCAGTACGAAATCGCAGTCAAAGCACAGAGAGGAAATAGGACTACACCATGTCTAAAAAAAAAAAAAAAAAGTTAAACGAAAGCATCTGGCACATCTGGAAAACAAGGTTCTCGCATTCGACCAGAACTTGAGGATTGAACCTCAGATACTCGAATTAGAATAAAAACATTCTTTTAAATTTGCCCCCTTTTTCTGTGAAATGAGGAGATTCGATCTGTCCAGATGTGATCGTCCACTGATCTGGAAAGTCTGTACTCTGACAATCAAACAGTGTATGGTTTTTACAGTAGCTTCATTTGAACAGTGAGAGACGGAAAAGCAAAACGAAAAAGAAAAATAATTAGCATTTCATTAAGAAATAAGTATTTGATCCCCTAAAAACCCTGACTAACGTGGGCCCACTGACCACTGAAGTCATTACCGGCATAAGAGACCCCTGTCCCAAATTGTCACCTGTATAAAAGACCACCTGCCAACAGACTTAGTGCCACTCCAACATCTCCACCGTGGACGAGACTAATGAGCTGTCTAAAGATCTCGGGGATACAACGGCTGACCGACACAAGACTGGAACGGTCTACAAAACCACAAGTAAGACGCTGGATGAGAAGGGGACAACTGTTCGGAAGTGAATAATCGACCTCGGCCTGGAGCTCCATGGAAGAGATCGCCTTGTGGAGTCTCATCGATCCAAGAAAAAGGTTCCTCTGCTGAGGAAGGCTAACGTCCAGCCCCGCCTCAAGTTCGCCAAGGAACATATTAATGACGCTGAGAGAGACGGGGAGAACTTGCTGTGGTCAGATGAGACCAAATTTGAGGCGTCGACTCAACTTGACGTGTTTGGAGGAAGAAAAATACAGAATATGACTCAGAACCCCATCCCCACTGTCAAGCATGGTGGTGGAAGTATCGTGTTTTAGGGTGTTTTTCTTCTAAGGGCACAGGCCACCTGCTCGGTGTCACTCCAACATGTCAACCATGGGCAAGACTAAAGAGCTGTCTAAAGAGGTCAGGGACACAATGGCTGACAGACCCAAGACTGGAACGGGCTACAAAGCCACAAGACGCTTTTATCCAAAGCGACTTACAGGTTTCCCAACTTGGTTGGGGTCAGAACACAGGGTTGAAACATGACCCTGGAGCAATGAGGGTTAAGGATCTTGCTCAAGGACCCACATTGGTAACTTCAGTGGACCTGGGATTTGAACCCCCAACCTTCTGATTGACACCCTAACCACTCAGCTACCACTCACCTATGTATACTAGGATCACACGTGGGGATGCCCATCCAGGGCAGAATGGTTTAGGCGCTGAACAGATACTAGACAGGATGCCAATCTATCACTAGACACACACTCACAGAGACACAAACTATATAGGGAGAATTTAGAACATTGGATACTTAAACATGGATTTAAGGTCAATTCAAACTACCTCGAGGAAACCCACACAACATGCAAAAAACATGAAAACCTGGATCTAAGCATTGAGAGGCAAACATGCTATCCGCAACGCCCTGCATACAGTATATGGCACTAAAATATCACACAAGTTACAAACTTTGATGCTCTGGACCTCTGAAATTTTCTCTAACTGGACCCAGCTGAATTGTAATTAAATATCCCTGCTCTAAAAGATTGCGATTTCTAGTTCTGGCAATTCTAAATTGATTTAAAATTGAGAGTTTAACATGAGCACAATTGTTTACAAGGATTTTAAAATGACACTAAAGAATTTAGAAAATATGACAAATGTGCGAGCCCATCAAACCAGGCCAAAAGAATTTAAAAATGTAGCAAATTTATGACTTGAGCATGTATTTTATATGCATTTTATTTTAATGCACTATGATAAACTTTTGTATTAATGTATTTTAATTATTTGTCAGATAATGTTTGTTATATAAGAAAAAAAACCTAAATCTAAGCAGACTTAACACTGGTATATCAAATTACAGAATTTTATGCACAATCCTATTTTTGGTATAAATATAAAATGATGGTATAGACTGATATACAGAAATTATCATAAAAAAGTATAATATATTCATTACACAGAGACTGGTATTTTTTATTTGTTTATGTCTTAATGTTGAATGTAACTCACAACTAATGAAAATAAATTCCTTTTCTCAGAAAATTGGAATATTACTTGAGAACAATCGGGTAAAAGTATTTTTAGAGATGTTGACCAACAGAAAGCATAAAAGTACAGTGGGGCCCTTTGGCCTTGAATTACTGCAGCAATGCTGCGTGGCATGGAGTCCATCAGTCTGTTGCGCAGCTCAGGGGTTATGAGAGCCAGGTTGCTCTGAGAGGTGACCTTCAGCACCTTTAAATTGTTGAGTCTGGTGAATCACGTCCTCCTTGTCACAATAACGAATAGATTTTTTTTAATGCGATTCAGGTTAGGCGAGTTTGCTGGCTAATTAAAAACAGGGACACTATGGTCCTTAAACCAGGTACTGGTAGCTTTGGCACTGTGAGCAGGTGCCAAGTCCTGTTGGAAAATGAAAACTTGCTTTAAAACTTCCTGATAAACGGCTGCGTTGACCTTGGACCTTAGAAAACACAATGGACCAAAAGCAGCAGATGACATGGCACTCCAAACCATCACTGACTGGAAACTTGACACTGGACCTTAAGCAATGTGAATTCTCTTCTCTCTATCCAGACTCTGGGAGCTTGATTTAAAAAGGAAAAGCAAATTTTACGTTTACCAGAGAACATAACTTTGGACCCACATTTTTGAATGGGTTTTGTTTGATTTTTTTTCTACACTTCATCTCTCTGTTAATGTGTTTGGTCACAGAGCTCTGTGAGCCTCTTTAGTAATGACCTTTTATGTCTTTCCCTCCTTGTGCAAGGAGTCAATGGTTGTCTTTTGGACAACTGTGAAGTCAGCAGTCTTCCCCATGATGGCCTACAGAACTAGACAGAAACCACTTAAAGACCTTTCCAGGGGTTTTGAAGTGTGTTTTTTTTTTGGCATTTGTGATTTTCAATGGTCGTTAGTGATTATAACCATTGAAATCAAAAGAAATAAACATTTAAAATATATCAGTGATTAATTAATAACTATAATATACATGGTTCACTGTTTGAATAGAACAGTAAATAGATTTACTAAAATAAATCTAATTTTTAATTATTCTCATTTTATGAGCAGCACCTGTAGTAAGGAACCATAATAGAATGGTTAAGAGTAATAATCCATATGAATAAAAAAAAAAAAACATTTCTGAATCAATTTGTGACCCCAAAAAAATGACGTTCGCACCCCTAACCAAGAGCCAATTCAAGAGATAAGAGGTACGGGTGAACATGGCAGAACAGAACGGCAGAGAATTTATCATTTACAGCATATCCTTTATGAACAGAAATACAATTATTAGAAATGTAATTTACGCACAACTCCAAAACTTTTTAGATGAGAAAATGCACTAGTTCCAAACCGGACTCCAAAAAAGTTGGGACACGATCACACAAATTACAGATCAAAAGTTTAAACTGAGTGAATGTATCATTTTAAGGGGAAAATATGTTGTTTCAAAATTTCATGGGGTTAACACATCCCAAAAAGGTTGGGACAAGGCCGTTTTTACCACTGTGTGGCATCCCCCCTTCTTCTTACAACACTCAACAGACATCTGGGGACGAAGAAGACCAGTTTCTAAAGTTTATAAATAGGAATGTTCTCCCATTCATGTCTAATACACGCCTCTAACTGTTCCATCGTCTTGTGTCTTTGTCGCACCTTCCTCTTTATGATGCGACAAATGTTCTCTCTAGGTGAAAGATCTTGACTGCAGGCTGGCCGTTTCAGTACACGGATGCTTCTCCTACATAGCCGTGATGATGTGATTGCTGCAGAATGAGGTCCGGCATTATCTTGTTGAAAAATGTAGGGTCTTCCCTGAAAGAGTTGAGCATATGTTGTTCTAGAACCTGAACATAGTTCTCTACATTAATGGTGCATTTCCAGACATGCAAGCTGCCTATGCTACAAGCACTCCCTGAGTTTCCCTGAGCCCATTCTGTTATTTTCTTGACAGTGGCATTACTGTTTGTGATGCAGTAGCGTTTAAGGGCCCGGAGATCATGTGCATCCAGTAGAGTTTTACAGCCTTGACCCTTACGCTTAGCAATTGTTCCAGATTCTCTGAATCTTTTGATGATGTTATGCACGGTTGATGATGATAACTTAAGTCTTTTCTATTTCATGTCGGGTAACACCATTCTGGTATTGCTGCATCTTTCTGCACAACAATGGTGGAATTGGTGATCCTCTTACCATCTTGGCCTAAGAGAGACACTGACACTGAGAAGCTCTTTTTATACACAATCATGTTGTCAGTTGACCTAATTAGTGTTAATTGGACTTCCAGCTGTTCGTTATATGCTCAATTTCTTTTTTCCAGCCACTTACTGCTTCTTGTCCCAACTTTTTTGGGATTTGCTGACACTGAAATTTTGAAAACAACATATTTCTCCTTTAAAATTTTTAAAACATTTACTCAGATTAAACTTTTGATCTGTCATCTATGTTCTATTACAAATAAAATATTGACATTTGCCATCTCCATATCATTGCATTCAGTTTTTATTCACAATTTGTTTAGTGTCCCAACTTTTTTGGAATTGATTTGTACAAGACTAACGTTATTAAATTCCTTAAAATACCTCATTTCGAGCATCTCTGCACTATGCTGAGCACAGAAGCAAGGAGTCTGAAGGATGTGGGCAGATTTGGGATGGAGGAGTTTGCTTTGATGTTAAAATAAAGTGTATCAACAAAGCACTGAATGCAGAGTGAGCCTCTGAAACAGGGATCAGTACAGACATTAACGGAACAGACCAGATGAGTCTATGTGTGGATCCTGACCGAACAGTCATGATGAAAAGTGCAAGTCATCACAAAGTTTGAGAGACTATTATTCAGAAGAATACACCTGTTACAATAAGAAATAATACATATGAAACTGACCACATTGGCCGTTCATTTATCAAAAGTGTGTGAAATCTAAAGAAACAAAACTGAAATGTGACAAATCTGTGAATCTGATCATTTTAAGCCTCATATATGATTAAAAACTGCGTGCAGTGTGATCACTTTGTCCTGGATTTGCTGAAGCTGGATGAGTGTGTGTGTGGGATGGATAGTTACGCAACACTATACAGAAAGCACGTTATAGGTGAAAGTGAATGAACCCGATGCTCCTGTAGTTAATGGCCTCGGGAGCTAAAACACTGTTTGCACGTCGGCTGATGCTCTTTAAATGCTGTTGGTGCAAATGAGCACTAATGCTACTAAATAAGTAAACAAAAACATCCGTAGCAACATGATTTACTATGAACAACGATCACAAAATATAAAAATAAATAAAAAGATAGTGACGAACAAAAGCAACGAGCCCTGAGGATACAAGGCCTACTTCAGGTTTCATATTAATCCAAACTGAACGCAACACCTTTTTTTTTTTTTAGAAGCTTCTTTGCAATTAAGAATGTTAATATTTTACCCCCACAAGATAGCTCACTATGACTACCTACCCTATATCAGAGGTCACTAACAGGTGAACTGTGGCCTGGACCCAGACTTTTGTTCATGGCGGTCCCAAACTGATAAACAGATATTGATTTACACTGCTCAAAAAAATACAGGGAACACTAAAATAACACATCCTAAATCTTAATGAATAAAAGACTTCAGTTGAAATAATAATTTTTATTTACATTTTTATCTTTTTGTATGTTATCTCATAGAGGTCTGGATTTGGAACCATACTCAAAATCGAAGTGGAAAATCTAATTTTCAAAGCTCTGTAGTGTGTGTGGCCTCCATGTGACATCCTCGTCTGTCTACTGGCCTGGCCTGGCAAAGCACATCTTCTTTCCACAGCTGGCATTGATGTGCTATCCTGAATAAGCTGCACTACCTGAGCAACTTGTGTGGGTTGTAGACACCGCCTCATGCTACCTCTATGGT
>JAOUQT010056797.1:0-10642 GCA_025769995.1 Xyliphius kryptos | reverse complement strand
ACGTTTTCCTCCACCAGCATCACATAGTGACCTGTCCACTATCCTGCAAGAAGAATGGCTTAAAATCCCTCTGACCAAATGTGCAAGACTTGCATGTGTCATTCCCAAGATGAATTGACGCTGTATTGGGCGCAAAAGGAGGCGCTACACCATACTAATAAATTATTGTTCTCTAAAACCAGGTGTTTCAGTTTCATTGTCTAACCCCTGTATATCTGTATGTATCCACATAAATGGCCCACCCTATATTTTGTTGGTGCAGTCATAAAGAATGTCCATCAACATCTAAGAAAATTGTGCTACCACAGCAGATGTGACTCATTAAGGCATGAGTTGGGGTCAGCTGTGAATGAATCGCTAGAGGGCTGGGGACCAAGGGGTCGCCAGTTCAATCCCTACTCTAGGCAAGTCCTGGCTGAAATGAACCCAACGCCCGAGTGCATCCTGTACACATGGCTCTTTTACAATATATATTTCTTCAGTTGTGAATGAATTGAAATACAACATTTATTAATCTACATGGGGTCACGAGTCAATCGGTGACCACCCGGCAACACTGGGAGCAAGGGCTGGAACAACCATAGACAGGGTGCCACACCATCATAGGGCATTGTTTCACATCCTGGCCTGATCGTGTGCCATTTACATGCAGATTATCATACTATTTAAGTTGTGTTTTGTTTTGCACAATTAAAAGAAATATAGATATGTTTTTGACTATGTATTGTTTGACTCATGATTTCGGTGTTCCATTTTTCCATGGACTAAGTCCATGTTTATGTTTCCTGTTTTCACGAGTAGTATTTTGTTTTTGTATTTTGCCTCACACTATAAATAACTATCTATACACTTAATTCCACATACACTATATTTCACTATATTTCACATTACTATAGCCTGCATAGGGCTATAGTCCAACTGCCAAGATCCCAGTGCTACAGCAAGCCAGAAAACGGCACACACAAGAATCCATGGTACAGCATGCCATACTTTGGAGTGTCCAGTTTCCATTGCTTCAACGTACCACAATCCGGCATGCCATTGATCCAGAGCCTCCACCGTCCCATCCCATTTTTTCCCTCCATAACTTACGTAGGCTTTGCAGGCCTCTATTCCTCAACGGGATTATTAACTATGCCCGTCTGGACACTGAACCACCCAAGTGCCCCAAATCTTCCATCCTCCCAGGGGAGAGGCCCATGTTTTGTTATTGGCGCTTCAGTGCTGCACACTTTTAGAGGGTTATGTCTGTGACACTGAGCAGCCATATTATAGGAACAAAGCAAAACATTTGAATTAAAAGATTTTCTGCTATGAAAGCATCCATATCCTGATTTTATAACATCCATATTCTGGTTGTTACATCCCAAAATAGATTAACTTTGATCCTTTTAATTGTCTGAACGGACAATTTTAGTAAAGTGTAGGCAGTTTTATCCAGAAAAAGAGAGGTGAGAGGTAGCATGCTGGGAACAGTTTTCACTCCTCTATTCCTGTTATAAACTCTACAATAATCACTGACCCACTTTGATCCTCTCTCTCTCTCTTGCACTCTCTCAGTTCTCATTATCTATCTCTCACCTGTCTCCCTAAGTTGTCTGTGCTCAAAGACTGACAAATGGCTTTAATTGGGTTAAAGTTGTCCTTGGAACGAGGGTATGAAAGGCTAATTATGTACAATACAGTGTCACAGAGCATGAGCATTTAAGATCCTGGAGGTAAGATGCGTGAGATGGACAATAAAAGGCTAGAACACTGAGTTTAATCTGTAAAAGGGCATGAGAAATGTGTAGGATCATAATAAAACGGCAGTGTGGCAAGATTTGGTTTTTAATTAAAAGACCCATATAAATAATCCAGAGAAACTAAGACCAACTGCTCCTTTAAGAATAAAAATACACCTGAGATAGTGATAATTCAGGTTAATAGAGTTCCAGTGTAGGAACGAATGCAACACTAAGGGGAATAGGGTCAGGAGAAAAGGATTATGAAATGAAACCTAATTTTATCCAAATTTCTCAATGGATTCCTACTTTACAATTGTGACACTTAGTAAATTTATCAGATTGATCACAATAATCACTACTCTTTATCTGTGATATTTGTAAATTAGACAAACTGGTAAGAATACAAGACAAAACAAACCTATCAATGACAGGAGACATCATAATATCACCCAAAAAACAGCTCATTGTGTATCTGACAAACTGATTATTTAGCAAATTGTCACAGATGTTATTTTATAGCAATTTAACATCATACAACAGAGACAAAAAACACAAATACACAAAACACAGGAAAAAAACAAGAGTGAACAACATGGTACATCTGTGCATCTTCATTAGTGATGCGCAGGAACAGAAGTAGGGGTAGTTACAGGACACCCAAGGGTGTCATGGGGCTATGGTTGAGGGGAGGGGATGTTGCTTTAAGTTAGAATATGTGAAAAAAATTCTATTTGTGCCCCTTTGGAATAGAGCATGACCTAAAAACATACTGATAGCAAGTAATAGTAAACATGTTAGCATTAGCCCTATTAACTGTTTGTATTATGATTACTAATTGATGAAAAATGTTATTAATTGAGTGAATATATGATAAATATAAATATCTCAAGTTTTAAGGAAGTGGCAACAACATCTAAAATAGAACCAAACTGTGCATACAATACTGTACAGAGTATGAATTAGCCATGAGGTTAGCATAAAAAGACATCTGTAACACAACAAAGACTTAATCTAACTACTCATGTTTCTTTTTGCCCTTTGACCTGGCATATTGTTAACCCTCGCAGTCACTATAACATGGTGAAAGAAAACAAAATGTGGACCCGTGTTGTAAGTATATGGAAAAAAATGCCAGACATGATTGGAAATATGGTATTGAATCAGCTTAGTAATTTCGTACCCCTCCCTCAGGCTGCTACTTTTGCTTGTGCACATTTATGGCTCAGTAACGGCATGTTCATTTTGCATTTTTTCTTTTGTTTTACAACTTCCGGAGGCACCGGTACTCAAAAGCCTGAATACAGTACATCTGTCTTCTTCTTTTCCAGGCTTTACATCCATATGTGGCTAATAAAATAACTTGTAATCTAATTTAGTTACTTTTAAAAGCAAGTAATCACAAAAGTTACTTTTTAGTAATCAGTCTTCTCAGTATGAGACAACAGCTCCTGGAATTCTTCCTGCAATGTGGCCAATAAGACAACATAATCATCATATCTCTTGCAAGAGGATCTTGCTAGTATGTGATGCAAGTGCGATGGTACTGTAGTTGGAGCATTGAGTGCATTAGAGCAAGTCGCCTTTCTTAGGCAGTGGACTGAAGACTAACTGTGTCCATTGTTCTGGCAAGTTTCCCGCACTTCCATACATAGCTCATGGAAATTCTTTTTGAATTATCTCTCTTCCATAGACTTCCATACTATCTTTTATGGGCCAGGTGGCTTTTGTGTAGCTAATTATAGCATTGCTTGCTTAATATCTTACTTTAGTGGTGGTGGTTCCTTTTCTTGAATATCAATCTGTATGTTCAGTTACTTTGCTGTGCATTTTTCCTCCAGCTCAATGCTTGCTTAGATCTTCTGAGTATCTTCTGTAATTCATTTCAAAGATTTCTGTAATCACTGTAAACCTTTGTTTTTCAATGTTTTACTGGAAGTCTTGTTCTTGTGTTTGCTGCAGTTTTTTCTGTATTGGCATCCTTCATTTGCAGCCACATTTAGTTGATCTAGTGTGTGTGAGTGTGTGTGGTTCGTCAATTCTTGCCTTACACTTGATATTGCTACTTGATCTGGTCATTTTAAAGTCTGTTCGAATCGTCTTCTTTACTTGTTTCCTTTTGAACTTCATTATTTCCAGCATTAAGCAATGGTGCTCAGAGTCACAGTCTGCACAGAGAGGCAAAATACATATCTCTTGGCTTTGTGGCAAATGAGGCTGATAGGACTCTGCTGCTCACTGGGGTTGTAGGATTTCAGACATTTATCAATATACCTGTGAATCCAGCCGGCGATTCCATGGTGTCTTCTTTGCCTGAGGACAGCACTGTGTGATGTTCCCGTGATATTAAGTTTCCTGTTCCTTCCCAACCCACAAATGCTGTTTATTTCTTTGTTAATTAACTAAAAAGTATTGATAATTTGCCACGTGAATAAAAACATCTAGAATTCAACTTTCCCATCTTGACACAAGGCGTAATGTTCATCTTGTCCTCATCTTCTTTTCTTGTGGTGTTGAGCAATAAATACTTTAATGATGATTATGATGACGATGAGCCAGTAATAAACTCAATTCTCACCCTGCCTCTCACAGTGGGTAGCTCTTGTGGCATTCTTTTTTGTACTCATTAGTGCTTTAATTGATAAATAGTCTGACTGTGCATCACAATCTCTGGTCAGCCCTGCAGTTAACTTGACGTTGTGGTATGCTGTGCCCAGCATACACCTCATAATGGAAAAATTATACATTTAAGAACCATGCTGCAGCCCATATTTGCTGTCCCCATGAGTAGGTATGTGATTGTTCTTTGTCTGGAACTTCCTCTTCAATCTTACAATTAGGGGTGACCCTGCTGGAAGCTTAGCTCCAGATAATATCACTCATACAAACGCTCAAGCTTCTCTACCATGGCAAGGTAGTGCCCAGGACAAGCACTTTTGATTTTACAGTGTAAATGTTAATTAATAAATCTATCACTTAAGCAACTTTCACATAACAGGTCATGCAGTATACGTTCAAAAGCATCCACATTGTAGAATGAATAGGAGCTTGTGCTCTGTATGTGTTACAATTCACATAGAACAAACCTGGACGTCTATTCTAGCACAGCACATAATGCTTAAGCTATCAACCAGTATACGTTGATTTTCCAACTCACAAACATAGTCATATTCTCAATGTCATATGCTCTAATAGAGGGATTGTCAGTAAATTCTCTGGCCACTTTATGACCTATTTGACCACCTATTTATTTTCTTCTGTGCATCCTTACCCGTTCCCAAGTCCCATCCCAAACTGCTACATTCGTACCGAAATTTCTCTGCTGCAGTCCCCACTTCCCTATCTAATCTTCTCAGTGCGTCTCATTTCAATGGCATCTGTTCACTTCATTCTCTAGATGAGGCTACACTTTTATACAACACAACACTGGCAAGGATTTTTGACACCCTGGCACCGATAAAGTCTCGGTTTGTGCCTTCCTCTAATTTTGCACCCTGGTTCGCCGGCGAGCTTCATGCCCTCAAAACGCTGGGTCAGTGCCAAGAGCGGCGGTTTAATGAAGTCAGGGCTTATGGTTCATTTTTTTGGCTTTTACAAACCACATGGCTGATTATTAGGTGGCCCTTGCTGCTATACAGGGGTATTTAAAAAAGCTGGTCAAAGTCCCAAATGTCTGTTCACCACAGTTAAAAAGCTGGTGTTCCCCCCATTCCCCCCCATTGTACCCTTCCTTGGTTTGTGTGATGCCTTCCTTGACCTTTTTAGTGACAAGGTGTCAACAATCTATGGGGGCTTCAGGGTGCACCTACATTCGCCCCATCCCATCTTTTGCTGGTGTCTGGTTCCTAACTTTTTTCTTCCTTCCTACCTGTTGATTCTGCTGAAGTCTCACAAATCCTTACTAAGTCAAAGCCTACCACATCTGCCCGTCTAGACCCAATCCGTACCTCCTATTGCTCTCACCAGGTGACTTTAAGATCTCATCTTATGTCTGCGGGCAAATTATCCTCAATTAAATACAGATAAAAATTTAACTTCTATACATTGGTTCGAATGCTGCACTTTCCTCTTTCTCTTGCCCTGTTCTTCTCATTGGGAACACCTCTGTTTTTTCTGCTGCTCAGAACCTTAGTGTGACATTTGACCCTCTCCTATGTTTTCAGTCATATATCCGCTCTATCACAAAGTCTGCTTACTTCCACCTACGTAACATTGCTCGCCTTTGCCCCATGCTTTCATTTTTAATACATTTTAGTCCATTATTTTGTTACTTCTCGGCTGGACTATTGCAACTCATTGCTCTATGGTCTTCCTAACAAGGAAGGCCCTCTACAACTTATTAAAAATTCTGTGGCTATGATCCTCAGATCTATTCAAAAATATTACCACATCACCCCGGTTTTGGAGCAACTACATAGGCTCCCTGTGCATAAACACCTCCAATATAAGATACTGCTCCTTACTTTTGAGCCATTCATGGGCTTGCTCCGATCTACCTCTCCCACCTGCTGACCCCCTACACACCCGATGCTTACTCAGGTCTTGTGATGCTGGCCTGCTGGCCATACCTAGATTTAGGTTGTCCTCCTTGGGTTCAGATCATTTAGTGTGGCTGCCCCCACTCTGTGAAACTCTCACCCACCTTCCCACCTTCTCTTCACTCTGTCTCCTTATAACTACAATTCAAATCTTTATTAAAAACCAATCTTTTTAACTGACTATGTTTTCTTTTTTCTTACCGTACTGTACTGTATATTGTTTCGATTTAAAGCGACCTTGGGTACCTTGAAAGGCACTATATAAATTGAAAGTATTACAATTATAAGAATTATTAATCTTGCAGCTCTGTAAATAAATGTTCACTTGAGCTGTAATTATATAAAGGTCATGTTGCAATAAAAATTTCAAGTGGTGTGTTGCTAACTGTGAGGATTTTAATCTATAAATACTTTGAATTATCAAACAAATCTGGCAACCCTGGCAGCCAGTCTATTCAAGACACAATGTAGAAGGGATACATGCTAACTAAACACATCTACCTGTTACTAATTTGTGCTGTACATCATTATTTGTGATTAATTAATCAAATATAATCAAATCATCAAATATGGCAAAGAGTCAGAAAATATCTTACGCTAGGTCAAAAAGTTGGAATCAAACTTTTTTGGTCTGCATTGACTTTGGTGACTTACTAGGAGAGCATTGAGTCTGTTACATAACCCTAATCAATGTGCTCTGGCATACTATTAAAGAAAAGAGGCACAGAATTTATGGAGTGTGTCGTAGTGCTGTAAAAGGTCTTACAGATTAGTGTTTCAGTGAAGGAGGTGTCAGAGTGGCAGAGGGAGTGTGTGCTGAGCATTGTACATTATGGTCTTACAGGAAAGAGAGTGAGGATATGAGTTGAGGGTGAGTTCAATTTATTGTTGACACTGAAAATACAGTAAGTTTAGATTGGGGCCCATCAAATTTTAGTTGTCACATACATGGTCATACGCTGTATAACACAGTGACTGTCTGCTCACATAGATAGATATTTAAATTCAATGGAATGATACATTAAAAGACAATATAGATATAAGTGTATATATAGTATAAGAAATTAGAAATATATACAGTAAAGAGTATATATAAAAATGTTTTTTATGTACGTGTGCAATTTATTGCCTTTATCGAACTATAAATTACACTTTGTTAATGCTAACTGACTAGCTAACACAATGTATAGCAAATTTATACACAATAATTAACTTCACTGCTAGTGTAAAGTAATAACTTACTAAATGGACGTTTCCTGAGAGAGTATTGATCCTGACCCCATTTCCTGAACCTGTCTGAGCCACCATGTTTGTCAATAACTAGAGAGGGCCAAGGTCATTTATGAATCACTGGTACTTGCTGAAGACATGTAGAGATTTACTTTACTAAAACAGGGATAGATGCAAATCAGTGTCTGTTTATGAATGCAACAGAGGGCAAAAGTATTGCAGGACCCAAAATCCTATGTGCCATTGAAATCTATGGTTAAAAAAAACAGACCTCGGGTGTAAGAAATCTCTTGGGATACTCACATTGCAGAATTTAAAGGACAGAACAACATTTCAAGTCAGTACTGAACTTTGTCTTGCCTCAGTTTTCATGAAGTTTAGTTCATTAATATTAACTGTGCTTTAACAATGCCCTCATTCTATCGTTATTCTAATCCTATTATTCTACTTCTGCATCCTGGCAGGTACAGCCCAGACACACACACATTCACACCTTGGGGAAAATGTCTCCTGTTGACCTGACTGTATCTATTTGGACAGTGGTTGAAAACTATCCAGAAAGAATGACACTGGCCACCCAGCTGAAAAATCCAACCCAGACCCTTCTTGCTGTGATTTGACTGTGAGTAGTGCTGCTGCCTCAAAGTATGAAGGGCCCGGGTTATAGTCATAAGACGCCCTCAGTCTTTTGTGTGGGGTTTGCATGTTCTTGATATGTCCATGTGAGTTTCCTCCATATTCTCTAAGACCACAATTCAGAATACTGCGCACCCATCACTTCATAAACGTCTTAAAACCGCCATCAAATTAGCAGTCATTGCGTAAAAGCTGAGCACACTTATATGATTGTTGCAGCGTATTTGTCCATGGTGCATAAGCTGCAGGTGTCCCATTGCAAGGTGCCCTGGGATCACCTGCCTACGAGTCAACAGGACAGAGACCTCATTGTATTGAACAAACAGTGCAATGCTTTAGTCATGACTGCACACCAACACAAACATGCCTTTAATTTTTTATGTCTCTTGTCTATAATTTTGTACATGACCACATCAATCTGTTCTAGGAGAAACTAATAACAAGTAAAATATTTTTTTATTACATCACCATCACCATACAAATCCCAGTTCCATAAAAGTTTGGACAGAGTCTAATATGTATCTCATTTATTCGATTGGTCCTGTTTGACTAATATAAGTGTGCCTATCTGATGAAGTTTTGGGGTCAAATGCATGTGCAAATATAGAAAACTATACACAACCGGCTCACAAACGTTTACACATTGTTATTGTTTTGAGACTTATTACTTATATTCTCAAGTTCCTGGCACTAAATCCTATTAAAGACATCTGTTCTTAGTCTAACAACACCATATTGTACAGTAAAGACTTATCCTAGTTATTACATGTAATAATTTAGTCCGAATGTCCACAACTCCAAACACAAAAAAACGTGAAGCCGTGAGAGAAGGACATATGTTAATCAGTGTCTGGTTTTCTGCAAAAAGGGCAAATAAAGACATTCAGTACAATCTGGAGCAGACAAACTCTTTTCCCATGGTCATAAAATGGTGACAATAACAAGAAGTCACAAGTATTGAAGCTCTTCTGGGACACTCACTCTGTCAGAATGTTCCAGACTGAACAACTAGTCCTAAACTCTTTCTTGCCTCAAATTACATCATTTATTTCAGTTTATTTCAGAGTCATTACTGTATCATGAATTTCTGTTTTTTTTTATTTACGCACCCGATTGACCGTACTGGACAGCCCTGGCCCTGGTGAAATAAAGTAGACTCAATAATACTAAAATAAACTAAAAATAAAGTGCATTTACAGCGAGACTATAATCAATGCTCTTAAACACACGTAAAGCGGCTATCAGTGTTCCATCCACTACGCACAAAGTGACTTTGTTTTAAGTAATGTTAATAAAATACTTACAGCACTTACTATTATTTTTTAAATAGTTGTTCGCTTTGTTAAATGTGTACTAACTATTGTTAGTTGTCTTTAACACATTTGCAGCCTTGAATTGTTGTGACACACTGGTCTTTGAGTTAGTAATCAGAAAGTTTCGGTTCAAGTCACAACACCAACAGCATTTTACTCTACATGCGGCAAAGGCTTCTCATTAGAGGTGGGTAGTAACAAATTACATTTACTTGAGTAAGTTTTTGAAAAAATGATACTTCTAGAATTAGTTTTAAATCACTATATTTTTACTTTTACTTGATTAGATTTGTGAAGAAGAAACTACTCTTACTTCGCTATATTAGGCCACTATGAGCTCGTTACTTTTCTTTTTACTTTTTACCTTTTTCTACGGGTCAATATTTTTTATCCCCTTCACGTACACCTCATTTTAATGTTTTATTTAGACATAGAGAGAGAGAATGAGACTTTCAAAGGCTCCATCACGTGACTATGTTCCACCAATCAAACGTAGTTGTGCAGTCATGTGACCATACTCAATTTCAGCGGTGGGACAAGTTAGCCTTAAAAATATTCAGTCACAGCAAACAGATGAAAAATATCAGAATCAGCAACGCAGATGAAGAGGAACATCCTTGGCCTCATATTGAAAGCATGTTTACCTTAAAAATGTAAAGCAGCCGCTACATTGTGCAGTGTGTTCTGTGTCTACCAAAACAAACAGACAATTCAGTGTTCAAAAACTCAACATCTTGATTTAAGGAAACAGGAAGTGGGAAATTTCCTAAATTGTTTTTATATTTTTTATTTTATTATTTTTATTTGAATAAATCAGATGTTACTTAAGCAAATTCTACACACTTAATCACAGACTCTTTTTCAGTGTTGTTAATCAGATATAACCCAAATGAGGATGTTGTTCCCCTCTGAGTCTGGTTCCTCTCAAGGTTTCTTCCTCTTAGCATCTCAGGGATTTTTTCCTTGCCACTGTCGCCGTCGTCATCGGCTTGCTCGTTGGGGAAAAAATTCATCTTATAAAAGCTCAAATTTATATTTATAAACTGCATATCTTTCTTGTTAAGCTGCTTTGTGACAATGTTCCATTGTAAAAAGTGCTATATAAAAAAATTTGAATTCAATTGAATATACCAGCTATATATACCTTAAATTCATGTATAGAAATACTAGCTCTAACATTCCAAATAAATAACTAAGAACT
>JAOUQT010056788.1:0-10642 GCA_025769995.1 Xyliphius kryptos | reverse complement strand
GGATAGATATACTTTGTCTTTTAAAAAAAATGGCAAACGTGTGTGTGTGTCTGAGAGAGCGAGAGTCTTCAATACATGTGCTCACTGTTTCACTAATTTGAGTAAAGCTGATTGAATAGAGAGAGAGAGGCTGACTTTTAACAACGCTTCATTTTACCCAAGATTAAATTACAAGGGTTAATAAAAGAATATATATATATACTGTATTTAACATATATATCTTTTTGTACGTTTTACAAAATATTTATTTTAATTTTGTAATGGTAAAGCTTAATTTATAATCAAAATTCCTTTTTCATTTTTCTCTCCTTTATTCACTTTTTGTTGTCATGTATTGTGTTACTTGTATTGCAGTTTCTATTGTTGTAATGTTTTGGCAATAGTTTTACATACAGTCATGCCAATAAAGCTTCTTTCTCTCTGAGAGAATCTGAATCTGAGAGATTGAGATTAAGTCCGGTTCAGAGAGCCTCGTGCAGACATCCTGGCTCCAGAAGGTAGCACCTGAGCAGAAGGTGTGAATGGTTAGCACTGCAGCACAGCGGGGCGCAATGGAGATCAATGATCTGCTCATTAGAACCGCTTTGAAGTGACTGTAGAGACCGTAAACGAGGACGAGTCGGGGGTCGCGCCGCCGGGGTGGATTTACCCTCAGGAGCTCACAGATACCCCACGCTGCCCTGACTGACAGAGGTGCGAAGAGGTAACGTCCTAAAAAAAAAACTAAGGGCTGAAGAAACTACGTCATCATCAGCAAACTCGGAGCTTTCATTTTAATAATAAATGAACCTTCCTTTAAGTTCTGACCACTGTCCAGGACGTTTGGAAGTCATTCCCAAGAAGAATTGACGCTGTATTGGCCGCAAGAGGTGGTCCTACACCATACTAATCAATTATTGTGGTCTAAAACCAGGGGTTTCAGTTTCATTGTCCAATCCATGTAAATTTACCCAGATTAATTTAATCAGCCAAAAGAACAAAAAAGTTTAACATGTTTATATTTATCATTTTATTTTCACATAAAGTAACATCTCGTTTATTTACATATCTAGTGCTCATTGACCTGATGATTATTAAAACAGTCCTCTTATAAAAGGGGGAAAATATTAAAACATCAATAATAAAAAATAGCATTGTAGTTTTTTTTAATCTTATCTCATTATCTTCCTCTCAATCATCTACTTGGGTCACGAGGGGGTTCCCCATATCCTTCGATGGGGCGAGAATATTCTGGGTGCTGGGAAAATACACACAGAACAGAGCACCGATCCATTGCTGGGCACACACTCACACAGACACTCACTATAGGGGCAATTAAGATGGGTACAATTTAGCCAAATTATCTTTATTCCGTGTTTTTGGACTGTGGACGTAAAGTTAAAGGTTTCAGGGAACAAAAACAAGGTTAGTAGTAAGATGAGGTGAGCAGTGTGGGCTGGAGGTTGGACTGCTGGTGCTGATGAAGCAGTGATGCTCTGGACCTGTACAGAGGGTATGTGACTGGAGCGATGAGCTGTCCACTGAGCATGTGGTGCTGAAATGGCAGTAATGGCTGAAAGATTGAAGGAGAGCTCAGTGCTGGGTTTAAATGTCTGGCCTGTGTGTCCTGAACCTCCCGCTTAAGTTTCATTCTCCTGTTTTGGAACCACGTCTTCACCTAAAAAAGAAGACAATACATTTAGTCATTTCGTTGACGCTTTTATCCAAAGCGACTTACAAATATCCCAATTTAATCAAGGTTAAAACTCAGGGTTGATCCAAAACCATAGAACAATGGGGGTTAAGAATCTTGTTTAAGAACCCACATTGGTCATTTCAATAAACCTGAGATTTGAACCCCCAACCTTTAGATTGATAGTCCAACACCCTAACTACTGATCCACTACACCCTAAATTAGTGAAATATGTTTCCAAGGGAATATTTAAAATAACAGTAAATATTTAGAAGAGTAGAATGATGGCTTCTAAAACCAATGTACAGTAAAGTGTAAAAGTTATATCGCTATATCAGGCTCATGACCAACATACATGACAAAATAGCATTTGTGGGGTCAGAAACTGATGTTTCGTAAGCGGGTCGGGTTCAAAATTTATCACAAATATGTTTGATGGGTCAGTCACATTTACCTAACCGTGCCTTTTTTGGTCTGTGGTCACCACCTGCAGAAGGGGTAAAGCACTCCTTTATAGGGGTGGTCTTGCTAAGTGTCTCTCATTTCTACCTGTTGTCTGTTCCGATTGCACAACAGCAAGTAAAATTGATTCACAATCAGTGTTGCTTCCTAACTGGACAGCTTGATTTCACACAAGTGTGCATGACTTGGAGTTACATTGTGGTGTTTAAGTGTTCCCTTTATATGTGATTAAAGGACCTTCCCCAAACTGTCACCACAAAACTATGCATATGCTACACCTGTTCATAATGCATTGCTCGGTGTTTGCCACAGTTGAGTGTAAGATCAGATTAGAGTAAAATCCCACCTGAGTTTCAGAAAGCTCCAGTTTGTCAGCGGTTCTCCGTCTTTGCTCTGCATCAAGGTATTTGTGCTTCATGAAGGATTTCTCCAGCTGGGCAATTTGGAACGAGGTGTATTTGGTCCTCACCCGTCGGATAAGTCCCACCTCAGTCTCACTGTCTTCTCCCACCTCGACATCTGACCCGGAGGAATAACCATAGCTGTCTGATTCATCAGCAGAAATAAATCTGTGTTTAATTGCAGAACTCTGATATTCATTCCAACAGAATCATCGATGACCTCAGCATTCAGCTCACACTTACTGGAGGGTGAGCTCGGACCCTCAGTCGGGGGTCTGAACTGGTCACTCTTGTCAGATATGATCCCTGATTCGTTGGAGCTCTGGGACAGCCAGGCAACAGTGAAGTTCTTGGGCACCATGTGGTTCATCTCGACAGGTAGAATGGTGACGTCCCAGTATAGTGTCAGCAGCAGTGGCCTTCAGACTCAGGAGCTGGTTATTTGTAGGAGGTGGATCACCTGGATTTGCATAAAGAAAGGGATCTCGGCGGAACGATAAGTGTTTGATGGGCGTTGTAATGGAACCTAATAGATGTCGCAATCGCTGGATTTCACACGTCGAGTGCACTTGTTATATCCAGGCGCCACTGAGTCTGAGGACCAGAGCCACCTCTCCATTACGACCTCGTGGAAAGTGGAGGGGTGGGACAAAATCTGAAAATTTTATTCTCACAGATGCCCAATTTGTCATGACCTCATATACAGCAAAAGAGGACAAAAGTAACTACTATTAGCTGTATTACCTAAATTGAAATACAAAATAATACAAAAAGCAAGTTATAAATATTCAAATCAAATATATTGCTTTGGTGGGTCATGAAAAGAATGTGCGTAATGGGTGCGTAATCAGCGGTGTGGGGGATTAGTTGACAGGATCAGTTCAGCGATCGTTTATCTGAATGAACTGGCTGTCTTGTCGTCTCGTACGACGAGATAACGACGGTCCCCTAATCTTATAAACCTTATTTAAAAAGTTGGTCTTTTCATGTGTAATAATTGTGGCTTAACTACATTGCATTCCTCTGATAGTGATGGAACCCCACACACTTCAAAGAAAGAGGATTTTAAAAGCTACTTTGTAAAGACAATGGTTCGAAGTAGAACCTTAAACCCAATAAGAACCATTTGCATGGGTAAAATGTTATTGAAATTATTTAAAAATATATATCAAGGGGTGCGTTGTGGTTCTGGTTAGCACCAAAAGGTGTCCCATGCGAGTTATACAGTTATACATGCGAATTAATTATCCTTCAAGAACTTAAAATGTTTCCTGTATGGCAAAAAATGTTTTTTAGACTGATGGAGAATGTTGTTGGTTTTATAAGTTCTTGCATAATGTTTTTTTTGGCGTTAAATCGTACAATAACGAGCCAGAAACTTTGCAGAGTTTGAAATGTGTCCTGCATAGCAAGAATCTTATTTGGGCTGATGATAAATGTGTTGCATATAGTTCTGTGTGATATTCTTGCGTTGTGGCTTCTCAGTTAGACGATAGTTTTGTTAAGAACCACGAACACTCGCCATTTGGATGTTTGAGGATTTTTGCATGAAAAAAATGTATTGCATACAGTGTGTGTTTTGTTGTATACTTCTGGATATAATCAATAATGTTCTAACGTGTGTGTGTGTGTGTGTGTGTGAAGGGGAGGGATGGGGTGCGTGCGTATGCGCGCGCGCGCGTGTATATGGGGTTTTGGTACACAAACTGTCCAGGCTTTGGCTTCACTCTGCAGACTTTTAAAGTTTATTTTTATAATAATAATAATAATAATAATTTTTAAGTGAGATTATACAGTGAGCTATACAGTTAGTGGTTATGGTTATGATAAGGTTATGGTTAATGTTCGGTTAGTAATACATCTGTCAGGTTTGGTTAAGTCTCTACGAAATAAAATGGAAATCTGTGTAACGTCCCCACAATGCATAAAAACTTTGCATTAGTCTTCTATAAATAGCATAAACAAAATGTTTTAGTGACTTGTGTTGTTCTCTCATTTGTAAGTCGCTTTGGATAAAAGCGTCTGCTAGATGACTAAATGTAAATCGAATGCTCTAAATTGCCCTGTATAGTTTGTGTGGCTGTGTGAGTGACTGTGTACCCAGCCATAGATTGGCGACCTGTCCTGGGTGTATCTGCCCAGCGCCCGAGACGTTCTCCCCTGGATGGGAACAAGCAGAATGCTAATTATTAAAATAAATGAACGAATAAATAAAAACCTAACATTCTGTTGTGTTTAAAATCAGTCAGGAGGGCGGAATTCAACCAATTAAATTAAATGTTCCGTATTATTGCTAGCAATTTCCAGTCATTGAGTTAAATTCTTCAAATTGGGCGTAGACACATTCTGTTTGTATAATTCTTCTCGTTTTTTGGCTCCATTTCTTACTCTGTTTTGTTTTTGTCTATGGTTAATGAAAAACATAAAAAATATCTTTATGGCGATAACCTTGCGCTACAATCGGCAGCTGTTGTTTGTCTTTAAGGTGCAAACTGTCCTCCGATACGTCATGCTTTGTCTTAATTTTTACCAAAAAAATAATTCAACTTTTCAAGATTTTCTTGATAAGTTCACCAAGTAATTTAATTCCAACAATAGACAGCTCTCAGCCCCCGGCTCTAAAGTCGGTTTTATACACACTAAAAACACTTTATCCTCTTCATCATCATGGCGCACCAAAGCCAAACGAAGGTGACTGGCAGCTCTTTGATGTCTGCCGACAGGATAATTTGAATTAGTCTTAGGCGCCTTTAACCTCCAGCAACGTTCTTCTAATTGCGCCATGGGCTTAAAGTTTTAAGTGACCCGCTCGTAAACATCTGAAAACAGGAGCCTGCTGCAGGAGTTTTTTTTTATTTAAAAAAGTATTTATGGTTCATAAAAAAATACAAAAAGAAGAACGTGGCTCGATTTCAAAAGAGATCAATTCCTGTTTTCTTTCTGACACTTTTGCTTTAATTCAAACATGTTCAAGGATCTCAATAAAAGTTTAATGACCAGTGTAAATTTTAAGTATTAGTTAAAAAATAAGTTTTAATTTATACAGGCTTTAAGAGGAGACCATGTAACATATAGCAGCACGAATGAATAAAAAGGTAAGCATCAATAAAGTGTTTTTGAGTTTTTTATTTTTATTTTTTAAATTATAATGAATTAATTTGAATTTTGTCACATTTATTAATTTGTACGTGGCAGCCTGACGGAATGGGAAAAAAAACTTCTTAAATTTTTAAACCAAGCACAGAAAAACCCATGACTGTTTATTGAAAGTAGTTTTAATAATTAGCAAAAAACGGAGCGACAGTAGCTTATGGGTTCAATTGCAAAGTTGTTTGCGTGTCTGGGGGGAAACTGTAAAATGTATGTAGTCTGTAAAATTTTCTGGACATAAGTTAGAAGCCTAAACGCGCTTTGCAACACATTAAAGCCAATTACACACCAATCTGTGTTAAATCAAACATCTTTGATGTTCTCAATTAAACCTTTATGGCCAGGTTTTAAATATTAGTTAAAATAAGTTTTATCTTCTGCAGGGGTTTGGCTTTACGTACAAGAGACAATATAAAATAGAGTAGTCCGAATAAAAGGTCCAGTTCGACATATAGCCGTTTGAACTCCATAAAGACAGAAGTGCTTCGAATTAAATAAGCCTCCTAAACTGTTGTAAGGATCATCGTTGAATAACCAGCAGCTTTGTTTTCTGGCTGTTATATTTAACTTGTTCTCTCTTTAATTGCATCAAATCGTTTGTGAAGTGATCAAATAAACGACTCAAAGATCATCACGTCCTCGAGCGGAACCTCGAGTCCTGTAAGCACACAAACGTCCAGACTTCGTGGAGCCGTACCCCTCGGCTTTTGTGGAAAGTGTAAACTCATCAATGCTCGACTTAATTAGTACTAATTGTAGGCCATGATCTCCTCGTTAGGTCGCGTTTGAAGTGCCGCCGCTGAGACAAACAGAATTAGGGGGCTGCATATGAAAGCGCAGTGAGACATCTCCATCCATCACAAAGACTGAGAGCCAGATCATGACTTCAAATGAGCTCAAAAAGTTTCAGCAAACATCGAGCTGTGCGTTCTTTCGTCTTAAGCAACGTTCTGATTTTTTTTTCAACATTTTTTTTATTTGAGGAAAAGCATAACATCAAAGTATTTATACAAAAGTCATATGAGTCCCACAATTTTTTAATGAACGCATAATACAAAAAAAAAAAAACGAACAAATAATTTTTTTCCAGTGGAAATCAATCAATTTACCCTTTACAGGAGGCATAACAGCGCGCGCACACAAACACAAAAACATATAATATAATCTTTGTCTTGTTTGTAGTTAAAGAAATTGAAAGGAAAGTGTGTGCGTGCGTGTGTGTATGTGTGTGTGTGATCGCGTTTGCGTGAGCGTAGGCAGGGTGGCACGGTGGCCAAGTGTTTGGTATGTTCGCCTCTCAGTGCTGGGGATTCCCGGTTTAAATCCCAATCTGAGTGGAGTTACCATGTTCTCCTTGTGTTCGTGTAGGTTTCCTTCGGGTTCTCCGGTTTGAATTTAGGAAAAATTGAAAGCATGTATAAGCTTTTATAAGTCGTTATGTACTACTATGTATGCAGTTTCCCTTAAAGAAATTAATGACACTTAAATAGAGCTTATAAGCTTTTATAAACCGTATAAACAGCTAAACAGCTGAACACTTAAACACTCCTGTACTTGCACTTTAGTAAGATGGGGTCAGTGTCTGAGAACACAACTGTAACTACTGTCTCCCCTCAATGACTTTTACTGCTGCACTCAGCACTGGATTTTTTGCACATGTAAAGTTTAAACAGGTATGTTGTGTGTGTGTGTGTGTGTTAGGTTGAGTGAATGTCTTTTTACCTCTGGGATGTTGTCATTTTGTGCACTGAAGGCTTCTGTAACCTAACGCAAATTCCTTGTATGTGTAAGCATACTTGGCCAATAAAGCCTGATTCTGATTCTGATAAAAAGTGCACTTTCAAAGTCATTTTCAGGAAAAGCACCTGTTATACACCCGTTATAAGGCTTTATGTCACTGGTCCGTATGATAAGTTAATAAACTATTAAAATATATCATTTATAATGCATAATGTCACTTTGTGTTATGTTCTTTTAACACTTTATGAGTGTTCTTATGTACATCTGAGGATATTAACAAAGGTGAGGGGGTTTTAGTGCAGCTGGAGTTTCATTTTTCCACCTCAGTGACATTACTGGAATAGAAATAATGCACCCACTAAATAATACCTGCTCTGTGGTGCTACTATTGGGGTCCTGACCGTTAATACAGAGTAATGGGGACATACACAGTATGTACTGCAGCCTACAACACTCACACAATATATATACTGTATATATTTACAGCCTAAGACCTTCTCCTATGTGGTGTCACTGACTGTGAAATCATCTAATGACTTGAACTGTGAAATGTCACTGATCGCTCGATTCTGGCATTCTAAAACTTTTGACTCTAATGTCACAATGCATGTTCTGACTACTATGTTCCTTTTATGTCACTTACCATTTTACTTTATTGCTATGACCTCTTTTGTATGAAAATTTAATCATGGCTCATGATGAAGGACCTGAGGGTCCTTGGTTTGATTCTCAGTTCCAGTATGGCACATAACCTCAATTGGTGCCATTTACAGGCTTGCCCACCACTACGGGCACATGTGCTGACTTCATCTGTCAGATTGGTTAAATGTGGAGAACACCTTCCTGTGTATAAGTATAGCAGGCGAACAGATTGTATTAAGGCATGTCCCAAAACCATAACTTTGGGACAATTGTAGGCTTGTGGTTAAAGAACCACCCTTGCAACCTGAAGGTCGCCAGTTCCATTCCCAGTCCCACTAAGTACTATGGCTGAAGTGGCATCTAACCCCCAATTGCCCCCTGGGTGCTGTATACAAGGCTGCCCACCACTCTGGGGCACGTGTGCTCACTTCACTTGTGTGTGTGTGTGTCAGTGTCACTGCACGGATGGGTTAAATGTGGAGGACAAATTCCTCTGTGTGTAAGCCCTTTACTTTCTAATAAGTAAGATTAAGAGTAATAGTCTTAAACCAGACTTAAGCAAAATACAATGACTTAAATGCTGCTTAGATTTAATAACGACAAATTAAATCACAGTTTAATCACAATTTTATTGTTCCACAATGGCACTTGGACATTTCGATGTAAAATTAGAATTCGTTTCATAAATAAATTCTGTACATTATAATAATTATCTCTATACATTTTTCTTGATATTATTCTATACAGCTGTACACATTGCACATTAAAGTCTTAAAAAAAAGAGGAATGCCTTCTAATAGAACTGCTGCATGGGCATCACGGGGTGGGCATGCTGAGGGATGAGGGGCTGATAATGGCGGGCCATCGGCGGGAGCGCTTGCGGGGTCGGGGGGAAAGGCGCGCGTGGGGCGCTGTAACAGTGAAAGAGCGCAGTCGGGAACAGCACGTGCGGCATCGTCGGGAGCGCGTACTCCGCCCTCAGCTCCTGGACCTCCCGCTTCAGCTTCATCCTGCGGTTCTGGAACCAGGTCCGAACCTGAGATTCAGAGAGGAGCTGATGTTATTGGCTGGTCGGGGGATGACGGGATGGGAACGTTGAAAAGGTTTGGCGCATTTTACGCAAACGTACCTGAGTTTCTGAAAGGCTGAGACTTTGGGAGGTTTTGACTCTCTCGCTGGCGTCGAGGTATTTGTGCTTGAGAAAGATCTTCTCCAGCTTCTCGATCTGGTCCGGGGTGAATTTGGTTCGGATTCGGCGCTGACAGCCCCCAGTTTGGTCCCCCTCGGTCGGGTCCTCTATGGATGGACACTCGGAGGCGGCGGCCTCGCTGTCGTATCCTGATGAGTAGCCACTGTTCTCCGCTGTAAAGATCAATACACAACACGTCATTAGAATAATAATAACCAAGATAATGATTATTACAGTTCGAGAAGAATAATTGGTATATATATTTGTAGACACCCAAGTATTTAATTGATATATTGAACGTTTCTTAAGCTGATTTAATAAAATTCCACTAAAACACTCTGAGTACTCTATAAGTCTATGACTTAAAACAACATCTACGCAACTAAAACCATACACAAAAATACGAACAGAAATCGTGTATAAAGGTACACTTACAGATTGGAGACGCGCATCTGGAAGCAGATGTGCCAAAAAAGTTGTCCTTCAGCTCCTCTGTCTTTGTGTCCTGTCCCGTTGGGTTCCACAGGGTTTTTGGCTGAATGTACGCCCTGTTGTAGGAAGTCGGGGGTCGCGGCTGTACAGAGCAGGGCACGTGCCGCTTTACGTAAGTCTCAGAGCCCTGTTTTGAGTCGTGGAAGCTCTGAGCGAGCCAGTCTACTGAGAAGGTCTTCACCATGTTGGAGTGGTTCAGGAGGTTCTGTGAGCGTGTCTGAGGAGCAGGAGGCCACTGGCTGGGGCTTTATACAGCCCACCGACGCTGACCCCCCCCCTCCCGCATTAGCATATGCATGGCGGCTCAATTCGCAATTATTAGAGCTAATGGGTCGTTATTGAAGTCTTTACACATCCTGTGATTGTGCGAAAGTCATGGCGCCACCATGTCTGTGAGAACCTCTGTGGAGACACCAGCCGTCTGAGTGGCTTTTACATGAACCCAACAGCTGGATGAGCGCGCATCACCATATAACACAAGACTGGGTTGCCTTAGGATGTCTCCTCTAAGGCTATAGCTTGAAAGAACGCTGTGTTTACATTACATTTTTTCATTTAGCAGATGCTTTTATCTAAAACAAGCAGCTGTTAAGGAACAACTTATACACTAAACATCTAAAATTAAGAGACCACTGGCTATATGTTTGAGTAAAATGAACATTGTTCTTTTATTCTATAAACAACTGGCATGTCTCTAAAAATTCCAAGCAAAAATGTTTGTATTTATTTGCAGAAAACGAGAAATGGTCAAAAGAATTAAAAAGACGCAGAGCTTTCAGACCTTAAATAATGCAAACAATTTAAATTTATTTACAAACAACAACATTACTAATGTTTTAACTCAGGAATATATATATATATATATATATATATATATATATATATAGTCCATC
>JAOUQT010056780.1:0-10642 GCA_025769995.1 Xyliphius kryptos | reverse complement strand
GCGCTGGGGATTCCCGGTTCGAATCCCAATCTGGGTGGAGTTTCCATGTTCTCCCCGTGTCTGCGTGGGTTTCCTCCCACATTTCCAAAAACATGGCTTCAAGGTAAATTGAATGCTCTAAATTGTCCTGTATAGTGTGTGTGGTTGTGTGAGTGTGTACCCAGTGATGGATTGGCGCCCTGTCCTGGGTGTATCTGCCCAACGCCCGAGATGTTCTCCCCTGGACGGGCATGGGGAACCCCATTGCGACCCTCATAGAGGAATAAACGGAAGATAATGAATGAATGAATGTCCCAATAGTGTCTTTATACAGTCTGGCTGTCCTAATGCTACATGCCTCCTAAATTTTGGCCCATACTTTACCAGATTGACTGTAACTGTTTTGTCTGTTTCATTATTTACTGCTTTATGCACTTCATCTGTTACAACATTCATGTTTATGGTTAGTTGACTTAAAAACTGGCCATACATTATAAAACAGGCTTTAAACTTTGATCTAACGGGGTCACTATCATGCTCCAGGCACCAGCATGTTTTCGGAAAAGGGGTTTTGAGTCTTTTAGAGTTCAGTGTTGGACTATTAAAGCGCTGCTGAAATATGAGCTCAGTCCCACTGCTTTTTTTTTTTTTTACTTTAATTGTCTCCCGGCTGCCAGTTTTAAATGGCTGTGATGGATGAACACTTTTGAAAATCAGAAATCCACCTGATAGCATTCATAATAGTTAGTCTAAAGACTGAGTGCCACATTTCAATGAAATCCAGAAGGCAAAAATGAGGTCATCCGTGGAGATCTGCCTATTCTAATGATTCTAACAGAACCTTTATTTTTAGAAGTCAGGCATATGGGTAAGACGTAATGCACACAAATATACTTTAACTCTGATCTTGTCGTCCAGCGAAGGCTTGGCACCCTGTCCTGGGTGTATCTGCCCAGCGTCCAAAGCATTCTTCCCTGATGGGCATGGGGAACACTTACCCCCCCACTTCTCTTGTGACCATAGTATCGGATTAAACCAAGGACAATTCACCCATCCATCCATTAAGAGAACGTCTCGGGCGCTGGGAAGATACACCCAAGACAGGGTGCCAATCCTTCCCTGGGCACACACTCACACACATCCACACACACTATACGGGGCAATTTAGAGCATTCAATTGACCTGGAATCCATGTTTTTGGACTGTGGGAGGAAAACCGGAGAACCCTGAGGAAACCCACGCGGACAAGGGGAGAACATGGAAACTCCACCCAGATTGGGATTTGAACCAGGAAGCCCCAGCGCTGAGAGGCAAACATGCTAACCATTAAGCCACGTGCCATAAAACATCGTGTTTAAATGATCATAGTGTTGAAGAAGAACAGCACCCTCAGCCTGTGTAGTGTTTGGCATTAGAGCAACTGTATTGCTGGGATACTTGGAGCATGTGGTAGCATGGTAGCAGTGGGAATGTATGTGTATGTGCTCTTTTTAGGTCTCAAAGAAAAGTAATTTTGAAAAAATTGCACAAATATGTTACACTTTTCATTTGACCTGTATTTACCCAATGCTAATAGTTTCACATCTGGTAGACGGTAACTGCATTTTGTTGCCTAGTAGAACGACAATAAAGTTATATCTATCTATCTGTTTTAGAACAGCACAGGAAATATATGAATTTTACCCGAATTTGATATCATCTGATGGTGCAGGCATTAAATCAAATCATAAACAGGACGGTAATGCATGATGCATGCTGCTATCCACATGAGGACTCTAGATCCCTCAGATAATCTCTGTCCAAAGCTTTGAATTATAACAGTGCAGTCACAGAACTGTGTTGAAACTACAGCATGATTCACTGAAGGCTTGAAAGCTTAAGTCTTGGTTCTGCTAAGCCACCTCTGCTTTATCCATACCCAAGACTATTAATCCTAAATTGCATTGGTCGATTCAATTTCCACCTCTGTGGGTCAGTATGCTACGTCTCCTAAGTGTTTGCTAAATGCAATTTTAATGATGGCTTCTCCTCCTGTTAGCATTTCTGAAGTTCGAATTGGTGAGTGCAGGATTTAGCGTGTGAGCTCACAGAGAATATGTTTTAATGAGTTGTTTGGATTCATTCTTTTTGTTTTATTTGGGGTTTTAAATGATCAATAGTCCATTGTTAACATAAAGGGCCCTCTTTTAGTGATCTTTCATGTACCACATGGTTAATTTATTATTGTGTGTCGTGTTATTGTGGATTTCCTATCGTGGCGACGGGAAAGTATGATGCGCAGTGTGGCGAGCGCAAAAGGCCCGTTCTAATTCTTCATGGATGTGTTTTGTGTGAAAAATGCAGTAAACCAATTAGCATCACTAGCCATTCACTTTAAGACCCAGGTGCAGTCTGACTTTGGAGGACTGCTATTTCAATTTCCACCTTTGTAGATCAGTATGGAACTGGAGAATGTCTGCTAAGTGTTCGCTAAATGCAATTTTAATGATGGCTTCTCCTTCTGTTAGCATTTCTTAAGTTTGAACTAGTGATTGATGGATTTAGCATGTACGCTCTAGGTGTTGGTTCTCTGAACTTCCCAGTCCTATTCTTTCTAGTTACACTCAGGAAACCACTAGAGTTAGAAACACAAACTTCTCACTGGGACCCAAACAATAGAAACCAGTGATGGAATGTTATTCCTTCTCCACCAAACATTACTGTAATTTACTCCTGGCATTTACCAAACCCAGACATTCAGAGAGTGAATACCTCAATGACCCCAGAGAATGGATTTCATCAGCTATATAGTCCAAAGGGAGAGACTTCAGCCAACACGTAACATTGCGTGAAGTGATCTTGCACTTGTAGAAAAATACTTATCCACAGAGGTAAAACATTCAACCCTAAGCTCTGGACTTTTTGTTATGTCAAAAACTAACCATGTGTTGTTCATGTAAGTTTTTCTGGTTGTATTCGTCCAAATCTGAACTGATTGGGGGGTTGGGGTTTTTTTAGGGAGCAACCATTTTGCTTTCTTCTAATTAAACGTGTGTTGTTATAATTACATTATGTAGGGGGCAGTATGGTGGTGTAGTGTTTAGCATGTCAGCCTCTCGGTGCTGGGTTTAGGTTTGAATCCTGATCTGGATGGAGTCGTCACATTCTCCGTGTCCACATGGGATTTCTCCAGGTTTCTCCCACAATCCAAAAATTATGAATTCAAGGTGAATTGGCTGTGCCGTGAGACACCAGTAGAGAATTACGTGGATGATATTTGTAGTTATAGTGTGGAACCTGCACGAGACCTTTGCCTATTGAAGTGAATCAAAGGACAATTCACACATGCATTAAGAGAACATGCTAAACCACATTTCGTTATCTCCTGCTGTGTGCTACAAACTCTATTCTACAATCAATATTCTATAATCTAGCGTGTGAATAACATTTTTTAACTCAACTCTCGATTTTTATAAAAAAAGTGTTCAAAACGTCAAAGAAGTGCAGCTGTGCCATTCTGTAGCGGTGTCTGCCTCTTGTCGTTTGACAAGGAATTTCAGTTGGAAATAAACTTTTGACCTGTTCGGCTTCCATACGTTCGGGTTCCGACGCGCAAACCGTACCAAAGTCTGAATGTATGACTACAGTAGGACCTTGCAATTAAAATTGTACATATTTACTTCACGTTTTCCGGCGCTGTCTTGACGCTACTGCTGTCATTGGAATCCATTGTCTTGTTTGTTTACTTTTTTTCCCGCGTGCTCACTGCCGGGGCCTTTTAGCCGCCAAAGTAGCCAATCAGAGTTTCACTGTCCCTTCACTTCCCCCTCCCCCTTTTACGATTACGATTTGTGCTTCATTAGGACCCTGAAGAAAATTGCCTGATTAAAAAATACATAAATAAGGACATTATTAAAACTAAAGTAACGAGTCTGTTTTAAAAATGTATTGAGTAAAAAGTACAGATTTTTTTTTTAAATGTAGTGAGTAAAAGTAAAAAATATTAAGTGACAGAAATAGTCAAGTAAAGTACAGATACCCAAAAAAAGTACTTAAGTACAGTAACGAAGTACTTTTACTTCGTTACTTACCACCTCTGGGTATAAATGCATAGTAAAGATTTAAATCTCAGTTAAGGAAGAAAAAGAAATGCTATTAAAATAAATGTTTCACTGACATTCTCCTATAGAGACCTAAATCTTTGGGTGAACTTGTAAAATATTTTGTTTACATTTACATTTAGTTATTTAGCAGACGCTTTTATCCAAAGCGACTTACAAGGAGTCCAACTTGGTTGGGGTCAGAACACAGGGTTGAAACAGGACCCTGGAACAATGAGGGTTAAGGGTCTTGCTCAAGGACCCACATTGGTAACTTTCTTTTCGAAACAGTGACATAGTGATTTACACGTATGCCTTTCTGCAGAGGGGATCCGGATCTGGTTCCGATCACGATCTGGGTGGAGTGTCTATGTTCTCCCTGAGTCGCATGGGTTTTCTCTAGATCCTCCGGTTTTCTCCCACAGACTTCCACAGAAAACATGGATTCAAGATTAATTGGCTGCTCTAAATTGCCTCTATGTAATGTGTGTGTTTGTGGTTTTGCTGCATTTTGGGCAGAAAAGCTTGGCGTCATTGATGGAACAACAAATTCTGAAATTTTCAGCATATTCTAAAGTCAGCATGTTTATGCCACAAAACAAAAACCCTAAAATCGATTAAAGAGGAATATAAAGGTTGGATGTGGCGGAAACCCACCAATATGAGAAGTACATTTAGTCATTTAGATTTAGCCGACGCTTATATCCAAATCAACTTACAAATATCACTTGATTGGGGTCAGAACACAGGGTTTATACAGCACCCTGGAATCAAGAGGGTTAAGGGTCTTGCTCAAGGACCCACATTGGTCATTTCAGTGGACCTGGGATTTGAACCCACACCCTTTAGATTGATAGTCCAACACCCTAACCACTAAGGTACCACTCTCTAGAATTGATGCTGTTTTAATGGCAGGTTTACATACTTTTGCCCCTCACAGCTACTGTTCCTTAACTAAACGGTGCATGGCGCGATAAAAAGCTGATGAGGCTTTTAGGCCGATTTATGCAGTTATTGAAACTTCTGAAGGATTTACAAACGTTTATGCTCCATTGTGTGAGGAAATGAGGATTAGCTTAATGGACTGTTTTTGTTCCTTTAATGTTCTATGCCGAGTTAAATCTGTACTATATTTGTCCTAAATCTTTTTAGAATAAGCTCAGCTATTATTATAACACATGCTTACAATGCATGGCTTATTATAACACTGGTACGCACACACACATACACACACATTTGCTGTAGCGAGGAAGCTAGTTGTATAACTAAATGCTTGTCATCATCTGCACTCCAGCACAGCTGCATGAAATCAGAATCCTCATTCTGGTTCACATATGGGTTCAGAAAGATAAGTTGAGACTGGCTATTGTCGAAATATAATATATGTCACCCAGTGGCGGCCCGTGCATGTACTAGGTCTCAGTAATGCGCCGTCTGAATCAATCTACCTGTCAATAACTATTTTATAGCCATTAAAACATCTTATTATGCAGCAGTTCAGTATAAAGAGCTGTTGCTTCGCAGAGAACTCATGTAGTCAAAAAAAAAAACCCTCTCCAATCACACTCACCGAAAATCTTGAAGGCCATTTCTATTGTCGTCGAAGCCAATGCTGAAAGTCAAATTGTATTTCTGGCATAAATTTTAATTCGCTGAAAATCTCTGACCAAGGCTGTAAACGCTCTGACTATCCAATCAGACGGCGTGAATACGCTGACACAACCTACGCCTGCTAGAGGGTCTTGGAGTCACCAACTCAAAATCTGATTGGTTAAAGCAGGTTGGTTGACACTTAATTTATGCCACCAGAACGGATGCATGCAGAATGGATAGTGAAGGCTTAGGCAAATTAATTACCCCGGCAACAAATGATGCTGAAATGCTTTAATAAGAAAATACAAGTCTGTGAGTGGCGCAACTGAGAAAAATGCTGTGAAAGGAAGCAGACAGACTATTTGAAATTATTTAATAAGGATTTATGAACAAAATATGATCAGTCTGTGATTCAGATATTTTTTAGGCTGCAGAGATGCACTTTCAATTTCTAGAATTTAAAGCCTATGCCTTGTTTATTTCATTACTTTCTTTGCAAGTCTCATTTTCTCTGTCCTGTAATGGGCAAGACCTCTATAGGACAACCACATCACAGGTACTCCTTGGGTGGTGGTGGTGTGTTATGTGTTGCCCTGGTAAGATACTTCAATGCTGCTGAAGTTTTTAAACACTGTGTCGATGTGCTATTGCTCAAAGACAGTAACTTATTTGTTGTACAGTTTGTGTTAATTATTCACTACTCCTTTATCAGGGTTCACAAGACGCTGACTACATGATGCTGGTGGTTGGACATTTTTGTTTGTGACATTTAAAACCTTCAGTGAACTTATACCAGCACAACACACAATAACACACATCAGTGTCACAGCGGTGCTAAAAATCATCCGCCAACCAAATAATACCTGAACTGCGGTGGTCCGCAACAGATGGGGGGGGGGCAAGGAAACTCGGGACAGGGTGCCAATCCATCGCTGGGCACACACACAGACAATAGGGGCAATTTAATGCAGCCAATTTACCTTGAATCCATGTTTTTGGACTGCGGGAGGAAACCGGATAATCCGGAGGAATCCCACGCTGATATAGGGAGAACATTGAAACTCCGCCCAGATTGGGACCCGAACCGGGAATCCCCAGCGCAGCGAGGCAAATGTGCTAACCACTGAGCCACCGTGCCGCCCGAGATAAAATTTAAATATCATAAAAAAGTTAATTCATTTCAGTCCTTCCATTTAGATGGCTGCATTTACCTTGGACCTCAGAAAACACAATGAACCAACAGGCAGATGACATGGCACCCCAAACCATCACTGACTGTGGAAACTTTACACTGGACTTCAAGCCGCATGGATTTTGTACCTCTTCTCTGTTCCTCGAGACTGTAAAACCTTGATTTTCAAAGAAAATACTAAATTTACTTTGGACTACTCAGCAGCAGTCCAGTCTTTTTTGTCTTTAGCCCAGACGAGACGCTTCTGACACTGTCTCTTGTTCAAGAGTGACTGGACACAAGAACTGCGACGGCCGAAACCCATGTCTTGCATGCGTCTTGCATGCGTGGGGGGTTCTTTAAGCACTGACTCCAACTGCAGTCCACTCTTTGTGAATCTCCTCTACATTTTTTAATCTTCTCCAGGGTGCGCTTATCCCTATTGCTTGTACACTTTCGACCACATTCTGTCCCTCTCTTCGCCTCTCTATTAATGTGCTTGGACACAGAGCTCTGTAAACAGCCAGCCTCTTCAACAATGACCTTTTATGTCTTGCCTTCCTTGTGCAAGGCATCAATGGTGGTCTTTTGGAGAACTGTCAAGTCAGCATCCTTCCCCTTCCCCAGCAGTCTTAATTGTGTAGCCCACAGAACTCGACTAAGAGACCATTTAAAAGCCTTTGCAGGTGTTTTGAGTTAATTAGCTGATTAGAGAGTGGCACCAGGTGTCTTCAGTATTGAATCTTTTCATAATATTCAGATTTCCCTGATGCTGAATTTGAGATTTTTATTAGTTGTCAGTTATAGTCATTAAAATGAAACGAAATAAACATTTGACATATATCAGTATGTGTATAATAAATATCCAAGTTTCACTTTTTGAATAGAATTACTGAACTAAATCAACTTTTTCTAATGTATGATGTAAAGATATTCTAATGTTATGATCAGCATCTGTATATGAGCAGTTCAGGGCGGGGCAATATAGAGCAGCCAATTTTCATCCAATCCGTGTTTTTGGACTGTGGGATGAAACTATAAAACGCAGAGAAGCCCACGCACACGTGAAGAGAACATGGAAACTACACCAATCCACCACGGTAATAATAATGCAGCATATGATGCTGCCTTGTGTTGTTCTATCACTTGGAGGTCACTTTGGATAAAAGCATCTGATGAATGAATGAATGAATGGAAATTGAACACAATGCAGAACATGCACACATTTCCAAACACAAGTTCAAATGTAACATCTTGTGCAGCTGTGTTCAAATTAAACCTCATCATTATTTGGTGTTCTCTGATTTATGACATTAATTAGGCAGTGGAGTGTGTTGCTGCTGATTCAAATCCCAGCAGCCTTCATACGTGTGTGTGGGTGAATTTGTCGGTCTGTCCTGTGAGGGGGTTTACCTGTCTCTTACCCAATGAGTCCTGAATTGGGCCCCAGCTTCCGTTCTGTGACTTGTATTAGAACTAATGGCTTCTAGATTGACTGAGCTTGCAGTTCTATTGATCTTTGATGAGAACTATTTTGCTAGTACAATCAGTTGAGAAACCCCTTATCCATGATGCCGCCATCTGTAATCTTTTGGGTATGCTTGGTATTCTGGTATTTGTTCTCCACCAAATATTTTAAGGCCACAAACAAAATTCCATTATTTTTTTTGTAACTGGCGGAACAGGCTATAAATAAAGTATGAAGGGTTATAAACAGAGTAAATAAGTTATATGAGTATGTACTTATGAGCAGAGTATATCATTTATACCGTATATACAATAGTGGGCTGTGTATACAACAGCTGAAAGAGCCGGTATGTGGTTTTTAAGCCATGTGCTATTGGTGTGTTTCAGAATAAAGTCCGTTGTTATTGTGAGGCGTGGTGATGAGGTTTGAGTGAGGAGTAAGGTTTGTGGCAATTATTTGTTCATTCATTATCTTCATTATTCATGCCAATCCATCTCTGGGTACACACTCACTCACACAGCCATACACACACACTATACAGGGCAATTTAGAGCCTTCAATTTACCATGAATCCATGTTTTTGAACTGTGGGAGGAAACCGGAGAACCCGGAGGAAACCCACGCAGACATGGGGAGGACATGGAAACTCCACCCAGATTGGGATTCGAACTGGGAATCCGCAGTGCTGTGAGGCGACTGTGTGGCAGTTACAAATCTGAAATGATTATGTGGAATGAATATGGTGTGAGTTGTGAATATGGTGTCTACTCTGTTGCTTTCTAACATAAATTTATCAGTAGGTTTTGCAAGAACACGATAAGGAATGATGAACTCGTGTTTAAGCTTAAAGAGTGCGGTAGCTGAGTGGTTAGTGTTGGGCTAGCAATCCAAGGGTTGTAGGTTCAAATCCCAGGTCCCCTGAAGTTACCAATGTGGGTCCTTGAGCAAGACCCTTAACCCTCATTGCTCCAGGTACCTGTATGATACTTGTACGTCGCTTTGGATCAAAGCGTCTGCTGAATGTATATATAATAATATCTAACAACTTCTAAATGTGGAAACAAATACAAGGACATGATCGGGAATCACGATGCCAAATTTCAGCCTCGTAGGTACTCAGGAAGTGGGGGAATTTATTGAGGAGTCCGTGGGTGAAGGCTTTGTCTTTTATTAGTATAGATACAGTAGACCTTTAAGGATGATCAAATTTTTTGATGTCTGTATAATAACTGTAGTCTGTTGCTTTTTCGCTTGCACCACCAAAATTTTTGTTTGCATGGCTGATTAATGGTAATGGTGGGCTGTCCATTACTGGAAAATGACCCTTCGGTTGCTCATACGACCCTGTTCTACAACTATGAGACATAACCTTCACTATATACAGTGCTATACACATTTAGCGTATCCTGTTTGTTTAAGATAAAGGGAGACACTTTGGAGGGGAGTAAAAGTTTGTAAAAAAATAACAGTAAGGAATCTACAACAGGTCAAACCCCAACCCGAGGGGCATGAGAAATTTGCTTCCTCATAAAGCAATTTTCCAGCTTTTTTGTTTTTACAAAATAGTACAGAATATTTGACTAAATAATAAAAAAAATGGACTAAAAAAAATCTTATGGAAGGAAGATGTGGTCATTCCATGACCTGCTACATAAAAGCATACATTGAAGAATCATCAGTCAGCTGTAGTGCTAATGTAATGTCCAGCACGGTAACAACATGACAGTAATAGCATATCTACATGTTCTAAAACCGTATTTCAGCTGCTCTTCCTGTGAGGTCTGTTACATGATTCGAGTTTAAAGCAGTTCATTTCTGTGAAGTACAGATGTTTTCTCATCTGTGCTCAAATCTGAATGTTCAGAAGCGCTGCTCTGATATGATTAAGCTCTGCGAAGAAAGTACACAAATAAAGCCATAGAGGATGTAATGGACTGAGGCTGCATAATAATGTAAAAATAAGTGCACTAGTATTGATTATGCATCACATCCATGCCACTAGACTGTAGGTTTTTTTAGATTAAATGTCAATGAGAACTAACATGCTTATGTGACCCAGCAACAAAAAAATGTTCAGTTGTTTAAAAGGATGCATTTCATCTATTCTATAGAACTAGGGTTAGATCAAATATTTTGCAGCTCACTGGGCGATCTAGTGGTTAGAACGTCCATTTCTTAGCTCTGGGGCTCCATGTTTGAATCAAGGATATATATATACTGCTCAAAAAAATAAAGGGAACACTTAAACAACACAATGTAACTCCAAGTAAACCACACTGTCCAGTTAGTGTGCAACACTGATTGTGAATCAGTTTCACTTGCTGTTGTGCGAATGGAACAGACAACAGGTAG
>JAOUQT010056773.1:0-10642 GCA_025769995.1 Xyliphius kryptos | reverse complement strand
ATGTGGGTCCTTGAGCAAGACCCTTAACCCTCATTGCTCCAGGGTCCTGTTTCAACCCTGTGTTCTGACCCCAACTATGTTGTGATCCTTGTAAAGCGTCTTCTAAATAACTAAATGTAAATGTAAATAAAACATATCATTACTTAGGGTGCGCTGCCCCATAAGAGTCAGGGCCATTGGTTATGTTAGGGTCAGGTTATGGCCTAGAGGATAGGATACAATCCTTACAGCAGGGTTTTTCAAATGGTCGGTCACAGACACATTTTGGGTGGATTACAGACTGCTTGTAAAAATTAAATACAGTGGATCAACCAGATTTGGTGTTTGTCAATTTTCTCCATTCCTGTTTTTGCCAGTTGCTTTGGATTTCGAAGGAAAAATGCAAATCTAACCAAGAGTATTTGAAATGTGCATTTTTTTACCACGGGGATGTGGGTCCTGGGGTGAGACCCGTTAAAAACCTCTGCTCTACCAAATGGAACTCTCATTCATGCTTAACCTACAGAACAAAACGCTAGAATGTTACACCAACATGATCTTTATAAACTCGGTTCCACAAACACCACCAAACAACTGAGCCATAATCCACTGAGAACAAGCAGTGCAGATTATTTACAGCAGCAATTATCTGGTTCTCCCCATCTGTAAGCACCCTCAGGGTTCCTGCTGTAGACGTTACTGATCTCAGGGCGCTTGGGAGGGGTGATCAGATTTAATTGATCCAGCGATGAGGTGGAGGATGGAAATGAAAACATATTACACTTCTTTCTAGATACTAAAAACACACGTGGAACCTTCCGTAAGCAGTAAGGAACTAAAGCACTCCCGTATTAAATGACCTGAAGTTCATTCCGAGACAATTTTTATATTTACATTACGGACTAATGTTGTTTAATTACGTTCTCGGAGCGGCGGCAGCTTTATGAAGCCGGTCGTGCATTACGGCAGGATGTTGACGATTAAAATCAGAAGAAAAGCTGGAGGCCTGGAGGCGCATTGCATTAGGTTCACCCAAATGTAATTATGAGATCAGTGAGCTAGAGCTTCATCGCCGTGGAATGCTGTTTATTAAGAGAAAAAAAGAACTGCAATTATTTTATTCCATATGCACCATCATTAAACAGGTTTCCTTAGATAGGAACATAACACTAACATTATGATAACGTAATAATAAACTGCCTGTTTAGTGTGAACCCCGCCCCCCCCCCCCCCCCCCCCCCCCCAGCTTCATATTAAAGTTACAACATGGAGCAGCACAGAACTTAATTGGGATTTACACTTTTCACCAAACGGCTGGAAACACAACAGCATGCTAATCCAAACACCACCACGCTGGAGAGAACATGGCGGGGCGGATCAGTTCATGATGATGATGATAATGATGATGAGGATGATGGCAGTTGGGAGAGTGACAAACATATTAATTGGGCTTTAAGTTATTAGTCTAAATCTGGGATTATCTGATTATCTGGAGACAGGCCTGGGAGTTTGGGGTCAGCACATGGTGAAAGGACTGGACAAACCAACAAACCTAACATGGAGCACCACCTGCAGGGGGGGCAGTATAAGATTGTGGCAGTTGGAGTAAAAGACAATGCAGATTAGATTTATTTTGCAGAAACTAAAGTTTAGTCAAAGACGGTCTCTGTGAGCCTATGGGTTAGAAAATCAAAGGAACACTTCTGGGCCAGTGGAGCTAAGTTTTCTATAAAGTTTATTATTATTGTTAAGAAAACATCTGTAATGAGTCTATTACAGATATGACATCGGCTTCTCCTTCTTCAGGGTCAGGACTTTCCTTCAGTCTGAACTGTGAGTATAACTTTAGGGTTTGGGGTTCTGTCTGAAACTTCATTGCTAATCAAATCAAAACTTACAGCAGAGGGGGTCAGAGGTCAGGCTGTCGAAGCCAGAAGTATGAGGTCGTGTGAGGTCACACCCTCTCACAGAGAGCAGTGGAACTGCAGTTTCTGGTTTTGTGGACGACTGATGTGGGAAGTTTCACCCAGAGTTCTGACCTCCAAACGAACAGCGTGCAGGGTGTGTGGGAGGAGAACACGCCGTGTATAAGAACCAGATCCTATATCGACTCCATTACTCCCACTCGCACCCGGGCTCGTCGCATCCCTTCATCCATCCATCCGTTTGGAGGAGGAGCAGGAAAATCAATGGCCATAACCCAGCTCTCTGTTACAGACCTGAGGTCAGTCTCATCAGCACCACTTCCTGTTTGTTCAGCAAATTAGTCCACGGCAGGTTCTCCCACAGAATGGCTTAAATAAGCTGACACAGACCATAACGTAAAGCTTTAGAACTTATTTACATATGCAAATGTTCTCATTAACACATGATCACCTACAGGAGAGGTACCTAATCAATCAATAAGAGGTTATTCAATCAAGAACCTTAAACCTACTCCTCAAAACCTAACCACTAACTGTTTATACGTAGTTCTAATAACAAAACCGAGATTGGGTTCTAATGGGTTTAGGGTTTGATTTCCAATTGGTTTGGTTCTGATTTGTTATATAAACAGAATTTGGGTTCCAATGGGTTTATGCTTTGATGGATTTGGGTTCTGATGAGTTTGGTTCTGAAGTGTTATATCAACGGATTTTGGGTTCTAATGGGATTGTGTTCTGTTGGGTTTGTGTTCTCATGGGTTATATAAGCAGTTTTGGGTTTTAATGGGTTTGGGTTCTTTTCTCTCATTATAAGGATAATTAATTTGGAACATTGATGGTTCTAATAAGCTTTGAGACAACCAGCTACCAAAATGCACTGATGCTACTTCAGTTGAAGATTAGGATTTAACACAATGAACTGTCATCTGAAACATCAACAAAAAACATCAAAAAGTATCCATAACCGACAAACAACTGGAACAATTTAAACGTGAATGTGGAACAAGCTGAACCTGGAGGCCGGTTCTGCTGACCTCATGTGAATAAATTCAGCTGAAAGATGAGGATGTGGAATATGTTCAGTGTCTGGAGGCCCAAACAGAAGAGCAGACTGCAGGCGAGGACTAAACAGTTCTGTGAATAAGAGAGATTTCAATATCAGTGATCAAAGCTCATCAGGACACACTGCGGGAGTTTACTGCATCTGTGGAATGTCTGATTGGATGAAAATCTGCTGCGTCTCTTTTCCCCTCTATGGATTTCGACGGCTGCAGCTTGTTTACACTCAGGGCAATGTGTGTGTTTAACTCTGCAATAAGTTTTATCCTGCACGATAAAGCAGATGATGTGAGACACAGACAGAGAGAGACAAACAGACATACAGAGAGACAAAAAGACAGACAGACAGACAAACAGACAGACAAACAGAGTGGGGGTGAGGTAAGGCCCTCCGCCCTACAGGCAGATATTAAGCAGAGGCAGGATTTGAGTTTAGAATAAAAACTGTTTGCTGTTGTCAAACATCTACATTTTATCTGAGCACCGAGCACATCAGATTTATCAAATGATTCATCAACTACCAAAATGATTCACTAAAGGAGGAGGGGTTATGTCTGCAAAGGTAAAGTACTGTATATCAGGAGCCTCACACCTCACAGGATGATTCACTGATTCTGACATCCTGACTCATTAAGAAAACAATACACAAATACACACACACACAGAGCGAGAGAGACAGATGTCCCTTGTATCTGAGCTTAGCTTTACTTTGGAGCAAAGCTTATCTTATCTGAGCTTAGCTTTACTTTTTATTCATTACTTTGGAATGATTTCGAACATCAATTTGGAGCCAGAAATGTACTTATATCGTCTTAATAGAAGTGGATTATTTATACCAAAACCTTTAGAATATACAGGAACATTTACTTAAATGCACCAGAACACTTAAGAGCCTGTGATTGGTTGACTGTCTTGATCATTTGAGATCAAAGGAAAGATGATTAACAAAGTATGTAAACAGATGGACCACAAAATGAAACTGTAAATCTACAAAGGGAACTATCTGAGGTGCTTATAATAAGATGAGAAACATGACGGTGAATAAAATAACGTGATCAGTGAGCAGAAAGGAAATAAACACATTACAGACTGGGTTTTATAAACAATTCAGTTCACTGTACAGAATTGAATCATCAATTACAATTCTGACTAAATAAGAAAGAATAAAAGCAATTTACTATGCAGCCAACTTATCCACTAAAATAAAAGTCAGTTCAGACTCAATACTAAATCATTATCAACTAGAGAGCAAATATTTTCTGAAGCAGTTGCGATTGTGATTGCAATGTGGTGGTGGGGTGGTGCAGTGCTGGGGGTTTAATAAAAACAGAATATTGTAGGCGCTCTTGGAATGACAAAGCAGACGCACAGGGCACAAGACATTCAAGAGGGCTGATGTGGGTGAAATTTGTGGACTAACCATTTGGGGTGCTATTAATGAAAAAAAACAAAAACAAAAACAAAAAAAAAACAACAGCAACAGCATTTTCACATGTTGCTGTTAGCTGTCCAAAAAAATCTCAAAAGAAAAGTTAAGGGCGAAAACAGGATCTTTCTTGAAGAATAGATAGGGAAACACGCCCTCATCCTCCAGTTTTATTAATGCAAAGCGCACATGCTTGATCTGTAACGAGGGTGTCTCTGCAATATCAGATGGCACCACGAAACATAACACGTTCATTTGGATGCAAGGGTGTCTGTTTGAAAGAAGTCATGTCTTAATTTTCACAATACTTATGGGGCATGGAGTATGTGTGGGCCACCCACCAGCAGAGCATCATTGGAACTGGTCAAGGGAAGAAGAAAATGGTTAATAATGTTCTTATTTGTTCAAGGAGTTGTGTTGTGTTTATTTTAATTTGTTTGGGGAGATTAAGGAAAGCGGTGGGTACATTTTAGGGATAAGTTGCATTTGTACTTGTTTCACCATGAATGTGTGTTGTAACAAAAATAATGGCCTGTGTACCAGAAGTGCATATTTAAGTATTTAAAAATGATTTTAATATCTTCCTTATACTATATTTTCATTTAGATGACTAGTAAGTGTCCCACTTAAAAGTTGGTCAGAATCCAGGGTTACGAATTCCTGGAGCAATTAGGGTTAGGGGCCTTGCTTAAAGACCCACATTGTTATCTTCAGTGGGATTTGAACCCACAACCCTAAGAATGCCAGCCCAACACCCTAACCACTGAGTTTCCACACCCTATAATAGGGCCTAGGGCCATGCAGAGGAGAATGTTTTGGGAGCTGGGCAGATACTCACAGGACATGGCACCAACCCATCGCTGAACATACACACACTCACTCAAACACCTAAACTTTATATAATTTGGAGCATTCAATTCACCTTGAATCCATGTTTTGAACTGTGGGAGGAAGCCGGAGAAGCTGGAAAAAAACCCACAGACAGAAGGAGAACATGAACGCTCTGCCCAGATCAGGATTTGAGCCTGGATCCCCAGTGTTAAGAGGCGTAAATATTAACCACTAAGCCAGTGTGTCACCCTACAATAATTTATTATCATATCATAATTATCAGCGCCGGCGAACCGGTGGCTTAGCACATTCACATCTGAGCGCTGGGGATTCCCGGTTTGAATCCCAATCTGGGTGGAGTTTACATGTTCTCCCAATGCCTGCGTAGGTTTCATTCGGGTCTCTCTGGTTTCCTCCCACATTCCAAAAACATGAAGGTAAATTGAATGCTCTAAATTGCAGTGTGTGTGAGACTGTGTGAGTGAGTGTGTACCCAGTGATGGATTGGTGCCCTGTCCTGGGTGTATCTGCCCAGCGCCCAAGATGTTCTCCCCTGGATGGGCATGGGGAACCCCCCCCACGACCCTCACAAAGGAATAAGCGGAAGATAATGAACGAATGATCAGTGCGGATTATAAATTCTTAGATTAAGTTAATTCTTCCTCGGACCCTAATATAGGATTAAGTGGATGATGATGAATGAATTAAATAAACTTCTTGAACTTTGTAATGCTTTTTGAGTCCAACATGCCAATTTTTTTTAACATGGCGATCCCAGTCCCAGTGTCAGGTCTTTTGCAGACTCCAACAAGTTTTCTTTCAGAATGGTCTCCATCCATCTTCCCATAAGTTTTAACCATCTTTCCTGTCCTTCCTGAAGAAAAGCAGGCCAAAACCATGATGCTGCCACCACCATGTTTGACCGTTGGGATAGTGTGTTCTTTTATGCCAAAAAAAACATTTTGAATTGTCGTCAAAAATTTAGATTTTGGTTTTCGTCTGACCAGAGCACATTCTTCCACGTTTGGTGTGTCTCCCAGGTGGCTTGTGGCAAACTTCAAACAAGACTTTTTATGGATATCTTTGAGAAATGGCTTTCTTCTTGCCACTCTTCCTTGAAACCAAGATTTGTGAAGTGTACGACTGATTAACTGTCTGGAGTCTCCTACCTCAGCTGTATATCTCTGCAGTTTATGCAGAGTGATCATGGGCCTCTTGGTTACATCTCTGATCAGTCTTCTCCTTATTTGAGCTGAAAGTTTAGAGGCACATCCTGCTCTTGGTAGATTTGCAGTGGTCTGATTCTCCTTCCATTTCAGTGCTCCTTGAGATGTTTAAAGCTTGGGAAATCTTTTTGTAACCAAATCCGGCCTTTAACTTCTCCACAACAGTATCTCGGACCTGCCTGGTGTGTAACCTTGGTCTTCATGATGCTCTTTGCACTTTAAACAAAACTCTGACACTATCTCAGAGCAGGTGCATTTATACAGATACTTGATTACACTCAAGTACATTTTATTTATCATCATCAGTCATTTAGGTCAACAATCATTTTGAGATTCTCACTTCGTGGGTTTCCTCCCAGAGTCCACAAACAGAGCCAAAATGAATTGGTTGCTTTAAATTGCCCCTATAGAGTGTGTGTGTGTGTGTGTGTGTGTAAGTGTGTGCCACATTCTCCCCTGATGAACAGGGGGATCCTTAGGAGGAATATGATCAAATGAGATGATAAGATGAGATGTTTCAATCTAGTGTTTAAATAGGTTATTGTGGCTTTTGAAGTTACAAAAATGAATATACCAACTTTACTCATTGCCACATACTCAAGGCTACATATTTGGCCTTAAACTTTTCAGCAGCACGTGTGTAGTAAATCCTAGTTCGAAAATGGCAAGTATGACGGACCAGGTAACGTTTGAGTACAGTGAACGAATCTGGTGTATCTTTGGGAAACAGAGTGAAGGTAAAAGGAAGCTACAGGAGATTGTCCTGTAGGTCAGAATCAGGGTCTTGTTTTGAATGCAGGAAGCTACAGGAAGTCAACGGCGAAAGATGAGTAGTGGAAAAACATGAGCTTGCTTGGGTTGTGTATGTGTGTACCCTATGGCTACTATAACAAAATCTTAACAGGACAAAAAATTAACATTTTTCTTAATCTATTACATTTGTAAATAAATCTTATTACGACACACATATAGCAGAGAATATGTTTTATATAGATACAGATTTTATTTTTTATTGCCAGCATCCCTCCATTTCACATAACTGCACAATACTAATGATCATCCCATTTCACAAACTAGAGAAAAAAGATTCACAGCTGAACCACTTTGTCTGCATTTGTTGTACATTCTGTTGCCTTTGGTCCTGCTAAGAATCCCCTGTGCAGACCGTAGGCCAGTATGCATAGTGCGGGTTTAGGTAAGAGTGGTAGCATACAAGTTTACATTATGCATGTGTGTTTAAAACTTTTTAAATGGATTAGAGCTAGAAAGACTATTAAATTTCAGCTTTCATTAATTAAGTGCAGCACTGCATATGTTATTAAACATGGCAAGATAAATTGGCATTAAATGAACCAGTGGATAACAAAAATAACATCTAATGAGGTAAACTAAAAAACAAAGCAATCTTTCCACAAAGGACAATTTAACATCGCGATGAAACAAAAGTTATTCACATTGTGCAGTCCCATAATTACACCAAATCAGTGACACCAGAATCTACCTGTAACAGAATTTAAACTTTCATAAAGATTATTACTAACGACACATTTTTGGATGTAAAAGTCAGAGACCTTTAAAGTGCTTAAAATGATTGCTTATGAAACTGAAGAGCCATGTTTTACTTAAAACCATGTATCCAAAAGCTGTTTTTAACAAACCCTTGTGGACTTTTGCTCATCATTTCCTTTAAAGAAATCCCCCACAACTTCTTGAGGGTTGTTTTAAAAGCTTTGTAAAAGGGCTGATACTTAAACTTCTTGCATTTAAATGAATTAATTGCTCTCTTCCTAATGAAACTGCAAGACATACAAGAACAAATTTACTGTTTCGTTTTCAATGACATTTTTGTGCAAATAGTACATTAAGGTAATCTATATATCTCTACTGGGTTTTACACACAGAGGAATTTGACCATCATATTTAACACATTTGCCTGGAGCAGTGGGCAGCCTTGTACATGGTGCCTGCGGAGCAATTGGGGTTAGGTGTCTTGTCCAAGGGCAGCCATATTCTTTGTGGAGGTTGAAATTAAACCAGGGACCTGCAAGTCCGAAGGCTGGTTCTTTAGCCACAACCTTTAACCGCCCCAAAAGAGCATAAATGCGGTCTCACATTATTAGAAATTTTACAGTTGAGATCACCACATTTGGGTTATTTGCAAAGGTCAATTGGACCAAAATGCAATGGCCATGTTACTTCGGGTGAATGACCTTACTGATCATTGTTTTATTCCTGCCAGGTAAGTAAAATTATTGCTGTAGCTTGATTGTGAGACTTCACATTTAACTTTACTGTAAATTCAGGTCTGGAACTAATGCAACAGTGGCCTATACTGGGCGCTCAAAGAGTAAGCACAGCTGGACATGGGAGGCTGGTGTGAGGCTACTTTCTGTGCAGTTTACAGCGTTCAGCAAATCCTTGCTCTCAGGGTAATCTGCAAGGCGGTGGTGGAAATTAATTAGAAGAAGACAAAGAGAAGGAGTAATAAGGATCAGTTAGGACCTAATTGAACAAAAGAAAAGTGTTCGCCCCAATCATCTGAAGATTGCTGGATTATATCCTGTTTCCTGGGAGAGAGAAGTGGTGGATGATCTCTTACTTTTCTTTGAGCTCATGTACACACATTGCCAGAAATAGTACAAGCTTACATTGTAAAGCAGTATGAAATTAAATATGCTGCAAATGAGATAATACAGTACACCATGGAGGAAACATAAAATAGCCCCTGCCATGATTAATAGCTGTGGTGTGGTACACTAAAGTTTGGAACTGTACTTTACTAATTAGGGTAGGTTGTAGGTTGACTTAATTTAACCAAAAGAAGTAAATGTTGAGAAAAGACTATAAGGGCTTGTTATGCAGAACATGGAGAAAGCAGCTACATGCTATGAATAGGCATATGCATATTGGCCATATGACAAATTTAAATAGGCAATCTTACAATTCCATATACAGCACACAAACCCTGGTTTCAGAGTTAATTGCTCCCTCTTGGTCCTTTTATCAGGAATTTTAACTCCTTTTTTTTAAAAATGTGGATTCTTATGTATTCTTAAGGCATTGTTTTCTACACTGTTTTATGCTTTAGCCCCTAGAAAAAAAATAGAATTATACAAAATAAAAAGATACCAATAGCCATAAACATGTCAGCCAGTTCATAAATTCTGTCCCAGCTCTTTAGCTTGAAATATCCTACAAATAAATCCACATTTGCACATTCAATAAGTTACTACATCTTCAACATACAAACACATATACAGAAGAAGTGGAAGATGCCTGGTGCATTCTCGTGCTTCACAACCCTTTACAGTCTCTAGATCTATGCAACACACCAGTGAACAGAAAAAAAATCTTACATGTAAATTTGGCTAAATATATTCCACAATGCATCACACTTTCCTGAGGGTTTCTGCCTGTTATAATGGCAAATGGCTGCCATTATTAACAAGAACTCCCAACTGGCATGAATTCAGATCTAATCTGGATTTAACCTGTGATATACATTTTCACGTTACCACTGTGTTTGGAAGCCTGTGTCTACTTGAAAGTTTGTGAAGCTTTTAGAATTTTAATATCTGCATAGGTTTGACCTAAAACTTTGTCAGCTTTTTTATACATGCACTAAAAGTAGATGAAGAGAACCATATCAAATATGTGAAACATAAATATAAGACTTGGCCATTTCATTTATTAGGTAAAACGATTAAATATTACATAGATGTACATGGCAAAATAATCTAAGCATTTAGGATAAGCAGAGAATTTAAAAGTGAAATTAGTTTCTGTTGTTTTTAATCAATTACCTGTGAGTAATGCAGTGTTTTATTAAAAAAAAACAGGATATTTAATTTATAAATTATCTTTATAACAGGTTTAAAGTATATGATGTCATAAATAAATGAGATTTCTAAGCCTCCTCAAAAAAAGGTTGTTGCTCATCTGCTAATAATGTTCACAAGGCCACCCCTTTAGGTTGCCAATCCACACCAAATTGTACACAGATAAAAATAATATCCTCAAATTTTTTATTAAAATGTCACAAAACAGATGCTACAGATGCTAACCATGCCAAACCATGATGCTACCACCACTGTGTTTCACAGCAGATCAGCAGCAATGTTTGGATCAACCAACCTTCTTTGTTGGTCAGTCTCAGTTATTTGATATTGTTCTCTTCTAGAAAAAAAAATCCTCAT
>JAOUQT010056752.1:0-10643 GCA_025769995.1 Xyliphius kryptos | reverse complement strand
GTGGACCTGGGATTTGAACCCCCAACCTTCTGATTGATAGTCCAACACCCTAACCACTGAGCTACCACTCCCCAAATGTTGACATTTATCACTGAAAACATGCATCATATGCTACATCATGGCCTGTTACAGCGGTTCAACCAGGGTGGGTTGTAAACATCCCACAGACCTATTGTAGTTGCACAAGAATAAATGCTCATTAATACCAATTATTAAATTAGCAGAAATTGGTAAATGGTTGGGGCGGCACAGTGGCTTAGTGGTTAGCACATTCGTTTCTCAGCCCTGGGGATTCCCTGTTCAAATCCCAATTTGGGTGGAGTTTACATGTTCTCCCTGTGTCTGCGTGGGTTTCCTCCCACATTCCAAAAACATAAGGGGTAAATTGAATGCTCTAAATTGCCCTGTATAGTGTGTGTATGTGTGAGTGTGTACCCAGCGATGGATTAGTACCCTGTCCTGGGTGTATCTGCCCAGTGCCCGAGACGCTCTCACATGGATGGGCATGGAGAACCCGCCACGACCCTCATAAAGGAATAAGCGGAAGATAATGAATGAATAAATGAATGGTAAATGGTCGAAGACCCTCTGTGTTAAATAATCTTTATTATAAAATGGGTGGTTCCGCTCCTTAAATCTTATTGGCTGAGCCATTGGTCCAGCCGTGACATCATTGACAATAATACACACCTCTGAGCGCTTGACATTCGTATCAATGTGTGACACACAATACGTTAGTTAAATCATAAAAGCCCTGAAGCACAAAGAGAAGACATCTTTCAGATTATGCGCGCGCACACACAAACAAATATACAGAAACAAGATATATATATATATATAAACACACACATACACACCTTCATACAAACACTTCATGTGTTCATTAAATCTTATTATAAAACGCGTAGTTGAATGAAACTGAGTCGTTGGTCCAGCCGTGACATTACTAACAATAATGCACACCTCTGAGTGCTTCCCATTCGTGTTAATGCATACAGATACATAAAGATTAATATAAACAGCAAGCAATTCCCGAAAAGCATTAAACCTGTTGCGGCTGTATTTTGAGAAATCGTATTTTGTAATTTGTCCACTGGATGGCATGTTTTAAATGTTAGAGAAAGCGATATCCTGTTACTTAGTAATCAGCGTTTACTTTAAAAAAAAAAAAGGCCTGGATTATGTTGCAGAAAATCAGATTATTAACGATTTTTCTTTTAATAAATGCATTTATGAATCAAATCTTGTTTTTTTTTTTTTATATTTGTAAGCGTTTTATAAAAGCGGTTACAAACACTCAAGATTGTGTATTAATGTGAAAAATTAGGATGTGTAACTGTACACATCTTTCCTGTGATTTGTTGGCAATAATGCCACAACCTTTCATACTTGATTGCTTTAATGTACCAGACAATGTGCAACATTTACAGTATTCATTTAAAATGTAGCTTTATTTTTAAAAATGTAGCTTAATACTTTACATAGATACCTCATTTCAAGTTCCAAAATATCATTAGCACCTCGAGTTGACGCGACTTGAAAGTTTTGAACGATGACAGCGAGATATAATTTATTCATAGTCTGTGTGTTTCTTCAGCCTTGTCTTCTGTGTGACAGCGTGTCCTCAGTTTATTGTTCTGGTTGAGCCACAGAACCCCCGGTCCTGTGTTTAGGGGTGTGTGGGTGAAATGAGCAGGAGGATGGTGAGGTGTCTTCCAGCCACTCGGTAAACTGTCGCCAGCTTGTTTTTGTCCTCAGCACAAAGCGTACTTTGTGCAGCTCAGTGTGTCTCGCACAAACGCATGGTTGTGGAGTTTACTCGCCTTTTACGTTATTGTTAGAGAGCTGGGCTGAGGACTCAGGTCTCCGGGGTCTGCTGGGTAGGATGAGCATGGCCAGAATGCTGATGATATGCACATGGAAGTACACGGACCTGAAAAAAAGAAAAAAAGACAGTTGGCTTTGGAATCCATTTAGTATAGAACTTTTACAACTGGAGCTAAAAACGGCTTATTTATCAACAATAACGGACTAATAGCTTGTGAGTGAATTTAAATAAAGTGACTGAATTAACATGTTTACTCCCTAAGACAACTTTTCAAAAACTTGTAAAAAATTCATAATTTAACCCACTGTAAAGTTTGGTGGTGGATTCGTTATGTTCCATATGTTATTTTTAATGCGAAGTACCGTGGTGTGTACAGGATGTTACCAAAACCCACTGTAAAGTACTGTAGTGGATTCATAATGTTAACAAAAGCTACAATATGAAGCCGCAGTGGCTTCGTAGTGTTAAAAAAACCCCACTGAAAAGTTCTGTGGTGTGTACGTAATGTTAACATTTCCCACTGTAAAGTGATGTGCTGGGTTCTTAATGTTAATGTTACCCACGATTTGAAACCGCGGTGGGTTTGTAATGTTACCATAGATTACACGTTTACATAACGGGTTTCTAATAAATGGAATATATTTAGTTAAATTGGGTTTTCCGGAAAATTATTAAAAAACACATTATTTAATTAGGTTTTTAAATCTCTTGCCTGTAGTAGATGAGCGTTGGCTCCATAGCCAGCACTAAAAATGGCATGACTGTGTAACAAATGGTGAACTGCGTAGCTGCCCAGGTGATGATGTCGTAGACGAGCTTTAATGACCGAGGGCGCAAGAAATGGTGGCGGAAATTCCTGCGTACCTGACAACCAGAAACCAGAAAAGCTAGTGAGCAATAAAGGTTCTGTATCAGTGTACATTTCTACATTTTCATATTGATAAACCGAATAATTAAGTTTGTATAAGGGGTATGAGATTTTGTGTGTGTGTGTGTAAGAGACTTACAGCTCGAGCAGTTATTGTAATCGGAATCCCTGTAAGGAAGGTGAAGTAGTATCCTGGGTAAACGCCGTGCCACAGCGCCGAAAGCACAAACGTCAGAGGTGTCCTCATGAACTGCACACGGTCGTAACACACGCTAAAATAAAATAAAACTAATGATTTATCAATGCTTATAAACTTATAAGCTTATAAAATGTTTGTATCTTTTTTTTTTTGTGCCCTTTTCCCTACTCATGTTTAATTCAACCGCTCCCATCCAATACCACTAACCTCAATTGCTCGCCGGGTGCCGTACACAGGGCTGCCCAGTGCTGCGGGCATGTGTGCTCACTTTACTCTGTGTGTGTTGGGTTACATTTAGTCATGCAGCAGACAAGTGTCTATGGAAGAAGTGTGTTTTGAGAAATTTTTAGAAAATGTTAAGTAACTTGGCCTTGTGGATGGTTTTGAGAAGATCATACCACCATTTGTGCCTGGTGATTTTATACACCTGTGTTATTATGTCTGAATGCTTTAAGGTTCCCTATTCTTTTGTACTAGCTCTAGTGGAATAGTGAGGCTGTGCTATGGGGGGAGAACCTGATAATGTGAAAGTTGAAACGCAATTGTTTTTGAATGAGTGATGACTTTGGAGTTTATATATTTCAAATGAACGTATTATTATTTTAGAGTGAGGTTTGGGGCAAATGTAAAAAGCTGAAATGGATATGGTGAATGAATATAGTGACTACTGTGTTCCGGCAGTTGCTTTCTTACAGGAATTTATCAGTAGGTTTTCCAAGGACACGATAGGGAATGATTAAGCCAAGTTTCAGTTTTTCAGCCTTAGTGGTGGGCAGCCCTGTACATGGTGCCTGGTGAGCAATTGGGGTTAGGTTCCTTGCCCAAGGTTTCTTTAGCCATAGGACTTGGTGGGACTGGGTAGCAAGCCTGGGCCCGGCTAGTTTCTTAACCACAAGCCTACGACTGATCCTGCTTTGATGGTGATATCGAATGAACTGTCAAACTTTCAGCCTTGTAGGAACACGGGAAGTGGGAGGATTAGTGATTCAGTGAGGGCTGTGGCATTCATGGGTATGGATAAATGGAGTACCTACCATTTCAACCAAATCCCTGTCTGAATGTTCCAGTTGTCGATAAATGACTTAAAGCTGGTGGCTGTCTGTTCACAGAAACATATACATAAACGTTACATATATAAAGATATTTTAAAAAGACATAACGTTACTTTATATAGTGTCTCTGCTGGTTGGCTTTTAGATAAACTTTAACTTTAAATCAATAATTTTTTTTTCTCTTGCCTCGATCTGCCAGATGTGGATGTTTGAGACGAGGTCCCAAGAGACTTGTCCTTTCTCGTCCAGTCCGCTGATTCCGTATCCCGCCGCATTATGGACCGCATCAGCTGAACACAAAAGCATTGAATCTCATATTAGGAACAATGATGCCACAGAGGAGCACAGCTCACATTTTCAGCCCACAGTGTGTAAGCATTCATATTTAGCCGTCCCACAAGCTCCACAAACCAGACAGCGCTGTGCAGCCACAAGCCAAGACATTGTCTTTTACTGAACAGTCTATTTAAACAGGTCATGCCACTTCATTCTTAATGCCCTGAACTTGGGGTTATTTATCGCCCAGCAGTTTAATGAATTCCATGTAAACTTACAGAGTGTCCACGCGAAGTAGAACTTGGGTCTTGCAGCCTGGACGGAGACGAAGACATAAGCCAACCTACTGATTAATGGAGTCTCGGAAATGAACTGCGGATCCACGTTGTTGCTGATGGGGAAGTTTTTGGTGATCACAAAAAACCAAAGGAGGCAGCCGACACATATGAGCAGCTTCTGACACACGGGTCGCTGGAAATGAGAAGAGAGGGATTATACGTGTGAATTTATATACATGGTATAAATCCAGTTAGATGTTAACATAGAGCCGCACATATTTTACTCCATGAGGACAGAAGAGCTTCTTGGGTATTGATGTGTATGGAACAGACTGTTCTGAAGATCTGATCTTAGAACTGAGACAGTCATGGAAACAAGAACTCATCATTTTAGAAACCAATACATGATAACAAAATATAACAAAAAATGTGATTTATTTAAGCAGCTGATGTTTATTTACTGCTCAGTGATTTCAGTTTTATCACCTGACCCCTTAACCTTTGCAAAAAACATTAATTACATTTAGTTATGTATATATTACAGTAGCTTTTTTTTTGGTTTCCTACCACAGTCGAAAAATAGGGATTCAAGGTAAATTGAATGCTCTAAATCGCCCAATATAGTGTGTGTGTGTGGTTGTGTGTGGTTGTGTGTGGTTGTGTGTGGTTGTGTGAGTGTAACGCCCTCTCCTGGGTGTATCTGCCAAGTACCCGAAATGTTCTGCAATGGATGGGCATGGGGAAACACACCACAACCCTAGTACAGGATTTAGTGGAAAATAATGGATAGATGGATATTAAACTTGCGGAATAGCTGTGCTGCGTTGGGCGGGTAGAACAACGTTAACGTTAAAAGGCAATTGTTTTTAAATGAGTGATGGCAATGGATTTTCAAATATAAATATTTATTATAGAGTGAGATTTGGGGCAATTAAAAATCTGAAATGAAGCTGTGGAATGAATATAGTGTAAGGTACGGTATCCACGTGGTTGCTTTATTACGGAAATTTATCAGTAGGTTTTCCAAGGACATGATGAGGAATGACGGAGCCAAGTTCCAGCTTTGTAGGTACTTGCCAAGACCCCAACTCATTGGAGGTGTTGCATTGATTGGCGAAAGCGAACAAACGTAGGACAGTGAGAAAAGGACATGGTAGGTAAATCACGTTTTTTAAGCCTTGTAGGTATTTGACCTCAACATGGCACTGGAGGGGTCTTTGGTTTGATGGTGATCTCGAACAACCATCACATTTAGGAACGTGAAAAGCGTTAATTTTTCCAAGGACATGAAATCACAATGCCAATTGTGGGAGAATAAGTGATGAGTCAGTGAGGACTTTGGTGTTTATAGATATAGATTTGTTCAGTGTTTATATTGATGCTGAATGAATGCATGAGTTTGTGTAAGTCTTGCTCACCAGAGGTGATGGCTCTGCAACTCTGCCACTGCCGTTCTGCATGAGCTTTGTCTTTAACCTGCGCTCCACGTGAAAACCCTCAATAAAGTCGATGTAATCTACATAGTTGGTGCAGGGTCCCACCAGAATGCTCATGAAGTTTATATTGTAGCTGAGATACTCCAGCAGGGATGGCTTCGTCCTGCCAATTCAGAAACAAAACACCAAATTTCATTATGTTAACTCAGTTAGAATCATTAGATTAGATTTGGTCTTACAGACTAAATCTGGGTAATGATCACATTTAACTAATCTTGGTTAAAAAAAAAAAGGGAAGAATCACTTGTATGTTGGGATTTCTGGGACGGGGTGTGTTGTGCAGATCCTAAAAACATTTGGTCATTTGGTAAACAGTCATGATGCAGCTCCCACTACATTATGAGGCTTCTAGGACTTGCTTAAATACCTTAATTGGTAACTTGACTTAGGATTTAAACCCCCAACGTACGGACTGATTGTCCAGCACCCAAACCAAACTCGGCTACCACACCCTTTTAAACCTATTTACCTTTATAACACAATATGTTTTGCACTAAACACAACATACTGCTACAAACTTGGCAGTGAAAAAATGGTAGAACCCTATTTGTTAATTATGTAGAACCATATAGAAGACATTTTGCATAATTTATGTATAAATTTATGTAACAATTTTGCTATGCATAGAATTGTTAAGCATGCACATAGAACCACACTGCAAAAAATTTTATCTTTTTCAAATATTAAAAAGTGCAACCTTGTAAACTCATTTTTAACATGACTAGATTTCCAAGTAATATAAATAATGTAGTTTACAGAAACGTTTTATTTATTTAAAGAAATCCTAATTAGATAAATTTACTCACTACATTGTTTTTTTCAGTTTTCAATTATTCATACATTCGTTCATTATCTACCACTTAATTATCTACGAGGGTCTGCAGAGGTTTCCCCATGCCCATCCAGGGGACAACGTCTTGGACGCTGGGCAAATCAACCCAGGACAGGGTGCTAATCCATCGCTGGACACACACTCACTCACTCACACACACACACAAACTATAGGGGCAATTTATAGCAGCCAATTTACCTTAAATTTATTTTTTTGGACTGTGGATGGAAACAGGAGAACCCAGAGGAAACCCACATGGATAGAACATGGAATTTGAACGGGAATCTCTAGCACTGACAGGTAAACGTGATAACCACAAAGCACTGTGCCGCCATAAATTTGTGTTCATTTTTCTTTTTTTCTTTTTTTTTCAATAAGAGTCCTTGAAGAACTGCTGTTTTTAGGCAGACCGAAGTGCGGTCATGTTAACTAGCACAACAGTTTGGCAACTCGCATTGATTCAGTCAGAACGCCCTCACTTGGTTCCTCTGGTTTATTCCCCCTAACCTTTACTTGATCCTGTGTGGATGGTTCGGGTACTATGGTTATACATTTCTTGAGTCTTACTTGTATTTGAAATAAACCTATAGACAAAAACTGTTTCAAAATTCTTGCTAGTCTGATTTTGGTTTATAAGATAGACAAGTGTATAATGACCCCTAGTGTTATACACTCAAGTATTAAAAAAATATTATGATAACTGAAAAGATTTGTAGCCCCTCCACAACCCGAAGTTAGTAGTGGTGTTTAGTCTGAGATTTTGGTCGTTCTCTGAGTTTATGTAGATCAATTTGATGAACAAGAGGTTCTTGTCCGGAGTACCGTCACTCACGTTTTTATTTATGGTTTTTAGCTGTAACATTCAGAAAAACCTGATCTGATCATCATCACCGTCTTATCTCATTATCTTCCACTTAATCGTATACTAGGGTCACGGAGGAGGGTACGTGCGAGGGAGTTGGGGAGAACGTTTCGGTTGCTGGGCAGAAACACCCAGGACATTGTGCAAATCATCACGGGACACAAACTCACTCACACAGACACATACACGCACAATATGGCACACACTGCCAACAATGGGATTCCAACCTGGATTCCCAGCGCTGAAAGGCAAACGACCTAACCACTAAGCCGCCGTGCCGCCCGCTGTAAAGTCACCTTTATATTCATCCACACCTTAAGTACATTGTCAATCAGTGCTTAAAAAACTATGCAAACGTTTTCATAGTGCTAACGTGTCTCAGCTGGATGTAACAGCTTTAAAAAGCCAGTTCTTGCTGATGGACAAAGAACTATATAAAAAAACAACCTATTACAAATTATTAGCCAGAAATAGCCACTTGTTTTGACTCCCACCCACCTATTAAACAGACATTTCTCAGCAAAGAGGTACCTCTTTATCTGAACCGATACTGAACTCAACTCAAATAGTTTTTTAGCCTTAGGCCAATGTTCCTCTGATAACATCATTCCATATTAATCATCTAAAGATTTTATGAGCTACAAGCGGAGTGTATTTTTATAGCCAACACATTAAAAAACTGGTCAGGCCAGCTAACAGATCTGCCTGTTGGCCGGGAAACCCGGCTCATGGGGCTATTGTGAATGAACTCCAATAACAGGATTAACCGAGTTCAAAAAATACCACTGACCTGGTAATTCAAGTCAAATTAGATACAGGGAGCTGAAATATGGAGGAAATAGAGCTTCAGCAAGTTTCACTGCCAAAGGAGCAGGTAACTGTAGCTGCAAATGAGGCATAAGGAATTCACAAGGCATCTGTATATGTCTACATACCAACACCAATCGGTTTACAATAGGAAAACGTAAGCGTACCTGCAGGTGTAATGTATATGTCCTAATACTTTTGTCCATAAACCATAAAGTGCAGGTTTAAATTAAATAAACTGGGCTTTGTGGATCTTTATACCGTCAATGGATCAGGACCAAGAAGATTACACTTCACTCTGACACACATCCACAATTAAAATGTTTAACTGCAGCATGATTGTTGGCACCAGAGTGGTGTTATCGCTACTATTAATGGATTTCATGCACAATAGACTTTACAATATACTATTAAACCTTTAGGAATGGGTTACAACAGCAGAAGTTTAAGGTTTTTCTATTAAAAAGCTAAAAAAAAATTAAAACTGATGTAGACTGAAAAAACGGATGCTATACGTACAGCACCGCCAGACGTCTCTGCTCAGGGGTGAGCTCCTCTGCCTTCCGACACTTTCCTGAAAGTGCAGAAATAATCCCGTTTATTAACAAACCATAGGTAAGAGTGGTCAAAATTAAATAGTTGGGCTCTTGGAATGATGTCATACTTTATTGTGCAAAGTGTAGCATGAAGGCACAAGGTAGTTGTCAGCCATTGTTAGCAATACTGGTTGCTATGTGACCTTAAATAACAGGTGAATGTTTATAATCAAGATACAAGTTATGGTTTTGCGCTACAGCTTCCACTAGTTTTAAAGCACAGAGTTCCCACCCTGTTTAGTCCAGGTCTTTTTAATTGGGAAATCAAAGTAATCGATCGGTTGGACTACTGCAATTGTCTTCTGGCAATGGCCATCGCAATAAATGGCAATACCACACACTAAGGAAATGGCTCCTCAGTGTGTGGTATTGTCATCAAATATTGTATTATCAGTGATTTGTTAAAATGCATTTGGCTGGTTTTTGGTACTTCAGAGGGAAGGCTGACATATCCTTTAATAAGAACCTAAAATCATCTACTTATTCTTGTATTTTTAAAAATATGGTAAAAAACTTTGTTTTATTCTAATTTTATTGGAAAAGGAAATGAGTCTTACCATCATGCACCTGGAAGGCCAAAGAAGTGATCTTCTGCACCATCATCATCAAAGGCCTGAGGGGGGGGAAAGCATTTTACATGATTCAAGAATACTGGGACACCTACACAGTACACCTACAAAAGGGTTTTAAGATGACTTTTCTGTCAACATTGTGGAACTGTGTCTTTGGAATTGTCCATGAATAAATATTTTTGCGCTCCAGCTTAATTCTATTTTCTAGTTTATTTTAAAGGTGTTGTAGTCTAATTCTTTTACACCAAACTCCCCCAGCCAGTCTGTATTAGACCATGCAATTCATACTGAAACAGTCCTTCCTTAAACCCAAGACACACAAACCTATCCATGCTTGATTTTACAAACCTGTGGAAAAGGGACTGAATTTGGGGATTTTAAAATGACCCAAATACAGACCTCAGCAACTCTGAGTCGTTGGTATTTTAGTGGTGGAGTTTTTGTAAGCCTCGTATTCGAGAACTTTAATGAAATGTTACATTGTCAGTTGTAGCTACTCCACATTCTATTCACTATTACAGCCTTCTTTGTTTGGTTGATTTAACCCTGTTATGGTCAGTGCACGTAGTGTGGCACAGAACGAAACCTACAATGCAGATAGAATACTTCTCGCTAAAGTTGTCATCATCACTAAACCTGAAGATCCGGCTGCTGCTGCACCTTTATGACATCATGGCATTTAGAAGAATTTATCAACCGCCAACTACATGATTTGAATAGTTTCATACATCATACAGTTTTGAGTAGGAAGGTGAATTGTGCTGGTGTAGTGGGTAGCACTTTGTGGGAGTTTGCATGTTCTCTCTGCGTCTGCTTTCCACAGAAATATGATAGTAGGGAAACTGATGGGACAAAAGGATTCATATGTGAATCAGCATGTTTATGCGGTATGTGTTATGCTGGTACTATAGCCTAGCTGGTTCTTCATAATAATACTGACTTGTGTTGTTCTCTCATTTGTAAGTCGCTTTGGATAA
>JAOUQT010056735.1:0-10644 GCA_025769995.1 Xyliphius kryptos | reverse complement strand
TTGCATTTGGTCAGTTCTCTCACCATAGAGGTAGCATGAGGCGGTGTCTACAACCCACATAATTTGCTCAGGTAGTGAAGCTTTTTCAAGATGGCACTTCAATGCAAGCTGTGGCAAGAAGGTTTGCTGTGCCAGAGCATGTGTCCAGAGCATGGAGCAGATACCAGGAGACATGCCAGTATACCAGAAGACATGGAGGGCATGTGGAGGCCACACACACTACTGAGCCTCCTTCTAACTTGTCTTGGGGAATTTCCACTGCAGTTGGATCATTTGATTTTCCACTTTGATTTTGAGTATGATTCCAAATCCAGACCTCAATGGGATAATGATTTTGTTTTTACATTTTGGTCCTTATGTTATTTCGTTCTCAATGTAGTCCACTATCTACTAAATAAAGATTCAAATGAAATATTTTATTCATTGAGATCTAATGTAATGTAATTAAATTCTTCCTTAATTTCTTTTGAGCAGTGTATTTAATCACTTTATTAATTGAAAATTAACGTGTAAAAATACACAAATAAACTCTTTAGACCTGCCTATTCAGTTTGTCTTATAATCAAGAGAATTTCACCTTGTCTCTCGGTCTGACCTCTGTGACTATTCAAATTATAGTAAAATGAACCAATCTTATACTATTTTCACATTGTTGCATTGTTAGCACCAATTCTCAGTCCACTTGTGGAAACACCAACACAAGCTAGGAAAAAAATTACCACTGATAAGGATGACAGAGTTGTGCGTATTTTAAGCCATTCATACCCTTTTAATCTGGTCAATGATGTCCAAGTCACAAAGTTTTTGTGAATTAATTTGTTTTAATTAATTGACAGCCATATTATCATTATTATTATGCTAATGTTAGGTCATTTAGCTGACCATTTAGTGGACCTGGGATTTGAAGCCACAAATCCTCAGATTGATAGTCCAATGCCCTATTAGAGCTCACTTTTCTTAGAACTACATCCGATTTTTGCTCATACGAATGCATTATGATTTGTTTTAGTCTAATTAAGCATACATTTAGAATGCAAAAATAACATGATTTACTGTTCATATATAAATTTTGTTTTTGAACAAACTTCAAGAAATAAAACAAAAGTCTAAAAATCTTGACACACTGCTAGAACAGAATACATATAAATATTGAACATTACCACAAACTAAAGACTACCATAGCCTGTAAGGTTTAAGTTTGTAAGAATTTTATTTTGCACTTAATAGGACTGATGTGTGAAATCACAATCTCTTCTGCCATTGATCTCAGATATTCAGGCAACTCCATTGAGGTAGAAAGCCAGAAATTTCTTGAACGTGTTGGGCTGATATCCAGATAATCCAGCAGGTACCTAATAATTAAGACACATAAAAAGCCATAATACACTTTTGAGAAACTGTACCATTTAGACATATATATACTTCTTTTACTTTTCAGTTTTAGGAAATAAAGTACACCTAAGAGTTAAAATAAAGCTGCTACAATGAAAGACCCATGACAGTCCAAGCAGTTCCTTTGCTGTAACAGTCCTCTACTAGATGTTCGACAGCTTCTACAAATCCAATTTTTTTGGTTGTTAATTGGAAGTGTGAGTAACTGGGTTTAATTAAGTAAAAAAGAAGAAAGAAAAAAAACCCATAAACTGAGTTTCTTGAGATTGATTTACACTTTTGAAGTATCTGTTTTTTTGTCTTGTGTAATTTTATATTTTTCATTTAGATATAACACAGTTTGTTCTTACAAAGTTTGGGAATTTGACTTCTGACTAATCCACAGACATTGCTTTTCCATTGTGATTGCTAGGTGACTTCTGCATTCATCTGTTTCCTTAAGATTTGACCTGTGTGACTCCTGCATTATATCTAAGAAATCTTTGTCCAAAACTGGGGCATTTGTTAAATGACATGGATTATCATACCAACGGCCTTTTGACTGAATAAAATCTTATGGCTGATGTTCAGATTCAACTTTAAAATGTCTGACCAATCAAGCATAATGGACATGATGTCATTAGACTACTGTAGAAACTATAGATCTAAGCAGATGCGATTACTAGTATCCTGGATAGTTCGGCATGTTGTGCTTGAGAACGCATACACTATTCTTGAACACTGAATACCGCACTTAGTTAAATTAACATAACTAATGTTAGAAAGAAAAACATTTTTTATGCACATACCTTTACTACTTTCTTCTTAATGTAAGGCCGGACCTTGGCAAAGTCATAAAGTGGCTGATCAGCATCAATCCACACCAAGTTCTTTACACCGTTGTCTGATTCCAAAGCTGTGGTGTTAAGCTGGAAAACCACGAATTGAAAGACACGCCCATTAGTGGCAATGCTCTGCACCACAATGGGCTTCTCCAGCACTCCTGGCTCCTTCTGTAAAAAGAAAATAAGATTGTATTAACAATCAAAGCTAAGTTTGACAAGAGAACTCTTAACACTAATCTATTGGCTCAAAACGGTCATAAAAGATTATAGATGTTTTAAGGCACTTTTTAAGACGTTTAGAGAGTATATTCTTTAACAGTATCCTTTTAATTACATTTGGTACATCATGTTAACACTCATTGGTCACTAAAGAAAAATGAGTGCCCCACTAAGGACTGGGTCTCACAAGACTACTTCCTTCAAAAGCAAAACAGTCACTTCAGTTTGTTCTTTGGGGTTTCAGGATTTATAAAAAAAAGTAAAACTTCTTTGAGACAATATACAATACTGTATAACAAGCTATATTGAACATATACAGCAGGTGAAATAAGTATTGAACGAATCACCATTTTTCTCAGTAAATATATTTCTGTAGGTGCTATTTACATGAAATTTTGACCAGATGTTGATAACAACCCAAGTAATCCATACATACAAAAAGAAATCAAACCATAGATGTCCAGAAATTAAACTATGTGTAATTATGTGGCATGGCACGGGGAAAAAGTATTGAACACGCTTACTGAAATTAACTTAATACTTTTTACAAAAGCCTCTTCAAGACACCTGTATGGAGAAACTAGCTGCATGCATTGATTGCTTATGTGTGATTTTGGCCCATTCTTCCACACAAACAGTCTTCAAATCTTGAATGTTTCGTGGGCCTCTTCTATGAACTCTGATCTTTAGTTCTTTCCATAGATTTTCTATTGGATTCAGGTCAGGTGATTGGCTGGGCCATTCTAGCAGCTTTAGATTTTTTCTCTGAAACCAATTGAGAGTTTCCTTGGCTGTGAGTTTGGGGTCATTGTCTTGCTGAAATGTCCACCCACGTTTCATCTTCATCATCCTAGTAGATGACAGCAGATTTTTTATAAAAAATGTCTCTGTTTGCCAGTACCATAATCTGAAAAACAGCCCCATGCCATGATGTTCTCACCTCTGGACATCTACGGTCTGATTTCTTTGTAAGTATGTATTACTTGGGTTGTTACCGACATCGGGTGGAATTTTCATGTCAATAGCACCTCTAGAAATATATTTACTGAGAAAAATGGTGACGCATTCAATACTTATTTCACCCGCTGTATGAATATATATATATATTCTTCTTTTTTTTTTTTTGCACCATTGTAAATAATGTTTAAATGCTTAAAACTGCAAATAAATAGTAATGGAAACATTTCACATCAGCCTGTCTGGAATTAACCATCCTGACAAAGTCACAAATAGACCTTTAACCCCTCACCATTTTACTGGTTGATGTGAACTTGTTGCTAAACTTCTGTCTGCACTTTATGCACCTTAGCAACACAAATGGCAGATAAGATGATTGCAAGAATGAATGGGTGTATATGTGGTTTATATAAAAATATTTACTATGTATACTAAAATTTACTGTATTTAAGTATGCATAGGTACCTATATATTCTCTTAAAAAAAATCACATGGCCTTATATTATTATTATTTTTTTTTATTTCATGCCAAGGGTTATATACTTTTTGTTTCAGACAATGAATCATGCACACAGCCGGGAAATCCTCTTAGACAAACATTGCTGACAAGCTCTTTGACTTTCAGTGTGGCTTTATTGTGGGATGTTACCCTGAATGTCAATATATTATAAAGATCAATTGCTATTGTAGAAGAAAAGTCTTGGTGCATTCAACAGAAAGCTATTTTTTTATAAAAAGCTTGTTTGTGTCCATTGACTCTATAAATTAGTTTTGAAGCATTTTTAAAGCACAATTTCTCCTGATACTATGTCTTACACTACATGTATGTAATAAAACATAATAAAAGCAACATAAAATAAAAAAGGGCAGGTGCACATCCTACATACAACACATAACATTAAATGACACCTCAGATGAACATGTGACCTCTATAACACAAACAATACCTTAGGTGGCACAGTAACCTTACTACTGTGCATGCACACCAAGGTTTACCTCAGAAATCATGTGCACGCTACTCAACAAAAGTAAAAAAAAAAAAAAAAAAATGTTAACGATGGGGGCACTTACTGAATCGAGTCTTTAAGTAGCTGCATCTATGATGCTGAGACTGAGACACTGGGAAGAAAACCTGTTCACCCAAGCCGTTCAGAACAAGCACCATCTGTAGGGCCTGTTGCTTAACTACAAAACAGCAGAGAGCAAGTGTGATTTAGAGCCCCCTGCATCCACATAATGGCCAGCAAGTTTAATGTCTTGATGCAAACCACCCGTAAAATAATGTGTCAGCGTTTGCTGTATGCGGCCACCCAGATTCAAGAGACTGCCCAAGCACAACAACCAGCACAGTCGGAAAACATATAATATAAAAAGCACATACAGCTCTGTGCCCAGCCAAAATTACTTATAGGAGTCGTTAGCCATGCGCTTGTTTATAGTAAGAAATTTATAGCCCTACTCTACATTTTAACAATGCAATGAATATTTGTTTTAGTTTTCAGCTTTTTAATAAAGTCATTTCTTTCTACTTGCACTGGATCCAGTTTCCATGATTCATGCCACAAATACAATATTGTGCCATAAACTGAGTCTATAAAACACAAACTAAACATCGTCTTTAAGCATTAGTGTTCCCAGAGAATAAATAAAACAACACGATACTCCTACAGAATACCTTGCTACGTTAAATCAGTAATAGTAGCTGTCTTGATGTACCGTGTGACGTACATAAAGACTTCCCACAAGATCAAATGGATTAGTTCACATGATATTGCATGTATTGTTAGAGTACCTGTGGTCTGTAAATCTTGGCTGTTATGCTGTAAAATAAAACCTTTGACCTGATATGAAAGCCAGGTTTGAATACCACAGTTAAAAGTGTGTAAAAGAGTTTAACAGGCATTTACTGCCAATCCATTATTAAAAAATCAATAGCATTCTAAAGCATTAACATGAACCTAGTTAGTGTCCCACACCCTGATAAACAGAAATAGTGTCTATACTATTCAGGCCATATAAAGTAAGATGGTCAATACAGAGCAATAGTTCAAAATGTGCTCTATAGTAACAAGTGTTATGGTGATGTCAGCAGGCCAGAACTTTCCTTTATAAAGTGCACTCAGTCTATCTCAGGTAACACAAGATAAGATACAGGAACTAATATATTTGCAGTCTGACTGCAGCAGTAGCTTTGGAGTTATGTAAACTCAGCCCTGCCTTTGACGCAAAGTCCTTAGAGTTTGCTCACTGAGCAGTATTTAGTGAGTTAGGTAAACAATAGAAAGAGCTTGATTTGCTTAGTAAGGCTTAAGTAATAGCAATAAAATGATATGACATGGGTTAAAATAGCACATGCTTAGCCTTTACTGTTTAAAGTCCCTTTGAAATAATAACCTGTTTACCTATTCTTGGAGGGTAAACATTTTCTAAAGTGAAAAGACAAGGCAAACTAAACTTCATTGTAAATTTATGACATTGTACTCTTCGAACCAATAAAGTCAAGAATTCCAAAGCAATATGATATGATGCATTTTTTATGTTAGATTTTATAGTTAAGAATTACTAAATTATACTTTATAAACTATAAGTGGCTTTGTTTTAAGGCAAAATCCCTAAAACACTAATAAATTTTAAGTTAGATTTTGAAAAGTGTATGTATTAAATATACTATTAACACATAGTTGTATTCAATTGGTGTATATAGTGTGTATATTCACAGCTCAAAAAATAAAGGGAACACTTAAACAACACAATGTAACTCCAAGTCAACCACACGTGTAAGAGAGAACATCACCCGCATCATTCCAAAGCTTTGAAGGGAGGCCACACACTACTGAACCTCATTTTAACTCGTTATGAGGAATTTCCACTGAAGTTGGATCAGTCTGTAATTTGATTTTCCACTTTGATTTTGAGTATGATTCCATAATAATTTCGATTTACAATTTGATCATGTAAATTTGTTCACAATGCATTCCCCTCTCTATTAAATAAAGATTTTCAACTGAAATATTTTATTCATTGCGATTTAGGATGTTATTTTAGTGTTCCTTTTTTTGAGCAGTGTTTATATATCAACATTTTAATTTTGTAATGTGTTAATGATTTCTTCAAGAATACCCAAGAATAGCTTTAAACATCTGAACTAGGCAGGAACAAGGAAACATGTTTCTTGGTTTTAAACAGCTTGCTCAGACTGAAAACTATTTGAACAACTCAGACAAAGGAACAGCCCAACCCTGTGCAGTCCTTCAACAGAACTATGACAACGTTCTTTCTTTTTCAGTTTTGCTTTTTCACTTGGGATAAAAATACTAGATTATAAACTGGTCCTAAAATAGATAAGGGGCACCAATTATGTAAAAGTATTTGAAATTGATTTTATTTTCGCCATGATACACTTTAAAAGCTTTGATATACAACTGTTTTATTAAAAAAAAAAAAAAAAAAAAAAATTGATAGCACTCACTCTCACCAGCTAGACATGACATTGACTATCTGACTTTAATTTTATATAACAAATTATTTGGTGATCTTAAAGGTTTATGTTCTTTGGCCATATTTATTTAACAGATATGGAATATGGAATGATTTTTCTTATTAATAAATGACCAAGTCGGATATTTTTGTCTTGTTTGTTTAATTTGATTCTCAGTATTTACTTTTAGGATTTGATGCACATTTCAGGGTGGTTAGAAGCTGTTTAGCAGCAACAGTGCTAGTCTGCTACATGGGAAACAATGGTAAGATCTCATTCTTGTTTTACAGCTTTGGACAGATCCTACAGTGAAAATGAAACCAACATGGTAACATTTCATTAATAACTACAAAATTTAATTCTTTTTTTAAATAGAACTCTCCTGCACTTCATATTTTTTCTGTACCACTGCTATTTACTTATCACAAAAATAACTTTAAATCAGCTCAATTTAAAAACAAATATATAAATATTAATTTCACAATTAGTTTTATGTTACAGATTTAAGCACAAGAGTTCCTTTTGTTATCCTAAATGACAACTATAATAATTTCAAGTGTACTTTTGCTTTTATATGTCTACTTAATCAGAAAAAGCAAATAGTCATGATACAGTTGAAACCACAAGTTACATACACTATATAAATATACACATAACTGTTTTCAAACTGTAAAAGTAATAATATTTAAATTTATTTTTATTTGATAAATATCATAATAATAAAAAATGAATTAAAAGTATTTATTACTAACTACAAAAAAATTAAAAAAAAAAACCTTGTAAAGATGTTGGCTAAAGCTGATAAGATGGTCTTGTTACACAGTGAGAGTCCTGTATTAATCTCTTACTCCAAACGCAACATAAAAAGCCAGATCAAAGTTTGTAAATACACACAAACTGAGAGAAAGGCTTTAATTTACAAAGACATGGCCTGTGGTCTGATGAAACTAAAACTTTTTGACCATAAGCCAAGTGTAATATCGCAGGTCCTCTCAGCTCAGATGGTTAAAAACATTTGTGATGAGGCTATAGTTGTTCAGAAAAAATCCTTTAACTTAAATGTTCCAGTGTATATTCACGAATGTTCTATTTTAATATTTTGTGCTCACCAACTGTCATATATAATGACAGTTAAATGAATAAGCTGATACAGTTTAACCTTCCTCTGTGTCATCCACAATTTCTACAAAATCATTTTAAACTAAAGTGTGTATGCCAGGAGAAGAACATATTCTTCTGTGTAATAATAGGGAATTTGAAGCAAACTTTGCCTTGAGGAACTAAAGTAACAATGTAGGGCATCCGCATCTTTCTAAATTAAGTATAGTTAACAAAAGTAAAAAAATATACAATTGTAAAGGTACATAATATTATAAAAGTACATAATTCACATAAATTGTTACAAACCACATTATACCCAACCAAATAGTTTTTTGCTTGTCCAAAGACTCCTTTTAAACATGGGAATGGTAGCAGCTGTGGAAGGTCATAAAATACTACCCAGGAGCATAGTATCATAAACTCCTTACTGAGTTCCATTTTCACTACATACTTGCGTGCAAACCTATATGATTGCAGAAGAAGCAGATTCCACTGCATGTGTACACATATTAGTAAGGGCACTGAAGATACGTATATTAAATAAAGCACTAGTTCAGTACCTGTAAGCCCTCATGGTTCAGCTCACAAGGCTAAAAAAGTCTGCATTTCTCAAATCCACTAGGAACCAATGCTCTAAACTGCTGGTGGTTGTAATGGCATATTTATTTTGTATAACCTTTAGCAGGACAGATATCTATCAGAATTAATGGCGGTAGCACTTCTTTGTTTGACCTTATGAATTTCAAAGCTGAACTGTTTTAGTTCTTTTTTGCTTCATGATTGCTTGAACTGTTGTGGCTTTAGTCTTTTTGACCCTCAGAAACAGTTTTCTTGTGTTTGTTCTGTCCTTAAGAAAACATTTTTTGAGGTTTTGTTTTTGTAAAAGAAAGTGAGTAGTCACATCCAAGTAGTCCTGGATGCCAAAAGTTAAATTGTCATAGTCATTGGAGATAAGAAGATGAATAGATAGAAGAAAATAGATAAAAAGATAAAAGAAGGTTTGTGCCAGGAAGGACATCAAGTGTACAACTGTGTCAAATACAACTATGATTAAATTTATTTAATCAAAAGATTAAATGAGGTTCATATTCAAGCATTAGTGTGTTTTAACTAACATCTTCAGTTTCTGTAAAAAGCTAGTTGCAAGTTTTCCCAAGACCCCAACCAGAAACACTTATTTTTAAAACTATTTTAACGCTAATTCTTTGACAACACAATTCTTATTAGTACATACAAAGCTGAATGCATTTAGCAATTAAGCAATGAAGTATCTCCAATTTATGAGAAAACCCACATTGGTGAGGAGAACATACAAACTTCCCCAGTAGAGAATTCTGGTCTCCTAGGATACATTCAAACAAATAAACAAACAAAAAAAGTTTATTATGAATGAAACAGAATGGAAAAAGGTGCTCCACCTGTTTGTTAAAAATAGGGCCATGATAGCTCGCTTATTGACACTACCTATCAGATCTGCTCTTTACCCTGGCAGAGGTATCTAATAATTAATGTAGTCATGATTAATGTCACAGCACAGTTGATTGTACACACTAAAGCCTATATTTGTCCAAGTTAAACATGAACAGAGAAGTGAATACACACTAGATGTGAAGAAATGGCTTATATTTAACACTTACACAAATATAGCAAAAGGTATCTGACCTCTGAAAATTACATGCCTTTACAATACCATAGGAAATAAATGTAAAATAAATCATGTATTATTTAAAATGTAAAATATATAAAATTCTATTTAAAAAAATATTTTAAAATGGGAACAATTTGAGAATTGTTATTTAAAAAAAAATGCAATTTTATACTGGATGCCTGTGACACAGTTTAGATTCAATTTGAAATATAGAAAAAAGGTAAACCATCACAGAACAAATGTCAGCCCTCAAATAGAGTAAGCTGTCAAAATGGCTTCAACCAGCCAGCGTGACAGTCTCTGTTTCGGGATTACCTTTCCACTGTGCGGGGACCCCAGAAAATAAAGAGTTGATCACACTTCCTATGTGCTCCGGTTCTGTTCAGGTAAACATGGCACTGGACACTGGACACTGGACACCCTGTCCTGTCTTGCACTGGACAGGGTGAGTGTAATCTCCACTCATTTATCGAGGAGAAGAGGGGTGGGGGAAGTGTAACACTTGGTGGAACGCTCCAATATTGCACGTGTTGATTTGGAGGCTTTTAGACACAAAGGCAAAGTTGGTATTAGAGCGACCTCTTCCCTCTTCCCTATTTTATGACAACACTCAATGGAGTATTTGTGCGGGTTCATGTGGATAAAAATGTTCACGTGTGGATGATCGTATTTTTAAAAATTTGGGGGAGATATCGGTTTTAATAAATACCCGGCTACGTGTGGACTAGGCCTAAAGCACCATGTGACTGTGGAGCTTAAATCAGGAACGCAGCCCTCAAACCAAACCAAAGCAAAACTGAAATGTTTGTCGATTGTAGTGACGAGATGGGAATCAAATGTGGAAACCAAAGGCCGCCAGGGATTAATCCTGAAGAGACACAAGGACACAGCAAACATAAATGCACACGAACCAACGCAACAACCGGGCAAACCAAAGGACCTAAATAGGGAGGAATAAGGGGGTGGGTCAGATGAAACGCCTCTCCTGTACATCCCCCCCCCCCCCCCCCCCCCCCCCCCCCCCG
>JAOUQT010056709.1:0-10645 GCA_025769995.1 Xyliphius kryptos | reverse complement strand
ACTCCTTGCGTGTGTTTGATGTTTGACAAGGGTTCTTTGAAGCTGGCTGACTTCAGAGCCTTCATGCTGATGGCATGGGTGTGTGTGTGTGTGTGTGTGTATGTGTATGTGTGTAAGGGTTTGTCCAGCTTTCTTGCCCCAAGGGGGGCAGTTCTTTGGCATTAAAGAAAGAATAAGGTGCAAGATATAAAGGTTTTTTTTTGACTGAGGGTCGTCAGTGTTGGGAACCATACATATAGAGAACCTAGAACCATCGTCATCCATTCCCAAAAATAAACAGCAGTGCTGTGATTGTTAAGGGATAGAAGCAGATGGACTAGATAAAATAGTTGTGGAACTACAACGTATATATGAAGTTAATAAATTAGTGTGTCTAATAAAGTGGCCGCTCAACATCTTCCCCTCATTTCCCACTTGCAGCGGACGCAGCGGCTGCCTCGAGAGATGACCCCAGTCAAGCCATCAGAGTTCGCAGCAGAGCTGATTGCTCGCCTGGAGAAGGTGAAGCGCGAGCAGGACACCCTCAGCTCGCTGGAGGAACGACTTCAGCAGATTCAGGAGGTGAGACAAGTGCTACGGTTTTATTAAAGTCAGATTGGGGAAGCGACACCAGAACTGAGAACCTGGCAAACTTCGCTCTACCTACGGAGAACCGGGCTCTAACTGTTGGTTGGCGCCCGCTTGTGCCGCATACACACAGCTTTACCTCATCAAACTCAATTATCCCGAGATGAAAGGCAGCTTTGAGGCAAGACCTCGGGGCAGATCTGCACTTAACTGCCCGAGCCTGCACCCAGTCAACCCCGTCGACCATGTGACCTCTGATCTTTGAACGGTTTGACCTCCTGACACCTCGTCGGCCCCGGTGGGAACGAGTTCAATCAGACCGACGTGCTTTTATATCTGAGATCAGACTCGTGGCTGACTGCTTAATTCTGATGGCAGTCACTTACCATTAACCAGGAGAAGATTGTTTGGTTGGGGGGTGGAGGGCAGTGTTCTTTTTTTGTTTAAAAGATTCCATATGACTGTTCTCATTGAAGACCAATTTTTGTTCATACAGGAAGAAGAGAGAGATGAGAGTGACCCAGTGGGTGTTGCCTCTCAGCCGCCTCCCCCTTCCTTTGGCCTGTTCACTTCTGGAACATGTGATGAAGACCCTCAAGCCATTTTGGATGAGCACCTTTCCCGGGTCCTAAAGACCCCCGGATGCCAGTCCCCCGGGGTGCCCGGCTACTCGCCGCGTTCTCGTTCTCCGGACCACCATCACCAACGAGGCTCCACCCCCGGCCTTTTGCCCAATGTGCGTTGCCCTGTCCCAACCAAGACCTCCTCGACACCCGCCCAGCCCTCTACCAAGCACATCCACCACCATTACATCCACCACCATCATGCGGCCTCACCTAAGAGTCGCGAGCAGATGGAGACGGAGGCTGCCCACAGGGTGGCACAGTGTCTGGGATCGGATTATTGCTTCCAGAGATGCCAGAGTCCAGCTGATCCCCAATCAGGGTGAGTCCGTTTACCGCTTCGTCCTTTTAGTTAGGTACTGTGTGGTTCGGGAGGTTAAAATCGGTATCTGGGTCTCAACTTGTCTAGGCGCACCAGCTTGTTGCCCAAGCGTCCCACTAAAGTCAGCGACGGAATGAGTGGGTGCCAGTCTAGTGAAGAGGAAAGCGGTTCCCCCCTGCTCCCCTCAGATGGTATGGTCCGATCCCATGTGTGGCAATGGGTCATGGACAGCGAGCGGCAAAACAGACACAAACCTCACAAGTGAGTCTTGATGCATTTTTGAGTATCTTAAAGAACACCGTGCATCTTTAAATATCAACGCTAATGCTAAATGCTAATGATGCTGCCACTCTACAGTTCCCAAGGTCCAAAGAAGACCCACCCCAGTGACCCACCCACTAAGACACCTTTATGGGGAGGTGGAGGTGTGGGCGGTCATGCTCGAACACACCACCCCAGTCATCCGTTCGTCCAGGATCCGACTATGCCCCCTCTATCGCCGCCAAACACTCTTACACAGCTGGAAGAGGCCTGCCGAAGACTGGAAGAGGCGTCGAAACCCGCTAAACAAAGGTAGGCAGATGTTTACTTGAGTCAGTTGAGTTAAAGTTAACTAGATCAAGACTTATATTTATTCAGTTCTCACTTCTCTGTGCTCTGCTCTCATACAAACTCTGGACTGCTATAATTTTTCAACGTGTTTAATGTACACTAGCGTCTCCGCCGTGGGAGACAGAACCTATATAGTTACTCTAACTTCAATATCTCACGAGAAAATCACAGACAATATCCTTGATTGTTTACCAGCTTCATGTTTGCACTCCAGGTCCAGGTTCCATTTGTCATACTGCAGAATTTGAAGTTGTCCATTTCTGCCGCCCACAGACACTCTGCCACCAGCCTGCAGAAAGAGAGGGTGCACCCACCTGCGTTTCCCTGCAGCAGCTCCCCCCTCATCAGCCCTGCCCTGCAGATGGACGAGTATGTTTATTATTCATTTAATTTACAAGCTTTCACTTTATTTAAGGTTCCGTGTTGCGATAGAATGAATCAGTTAGGTGCTTTGTCCTGGTGGATGTGTATGGGGTGGGTGGATGAGGTGGATGGGATGGATGAGGGAAGCTTTCTTTTCTTTTTCATTTTAACAAGCTCGGAAATTTCTGGTCACTCATCTCGGTGTGCCGCGGTGCCGTTTGATGTTCATCCATAGCCACCTGACAGCTAGTGTATATACACACACACACACACACACACACACACGACACACAGAGCCTCTTCTGAGCTTTAATTGGCTGACCTTTAGCCGGCCAGCTGTCTCAGGGTGAACCATGGCCATCTGAAGCAGCGCTAACAAAAGCCCTGGAAGTGAATGAAAAGCCCCTCGGCTCTTTCGGGGGTTCTGCCCTTTGGCTGAGGGTAAGCCTTTTTTCTGTGACACATGTTGGTCCAGGCTGGCCGCCCGAGCCTGCCGTCACACCGCTGTGCACAGGTTGAGCTGGAGCTTGAGGACGGGAATGCAGGGGGAGGGTGGACGTGGGCCGAATCAAAAGCTGGTCGGGGTCTGGTGTATGAGGAGCCCAGACGCTGACACAAAGACTCGTCATCCATCAAAGTCAAAGTTGTCTCACGCTGTACAGCAGCTCCCTGTGGCCCTCGGATGAGTCCTGATCACACGGTGCCGATGAGGCCCTTCTTCTCTCTGCCCCTACCGAAATGAGGCGAGATGAAACGCGTACGAGCCGAGCGCTGATTAAATATCATCACAGGCGCGGAGACGGACGCTTTGGGGAATAGAACATGTCATAGTAAATAAAGTTAGATTGATGCAAATATGGCAGTTTTGTCACGACGTGAACGTGGGTTTTTTTTTCCTCCTCATGAAGGTGGAAGGACCAGCGGCGGAGTGCTGGACACTTTGGCGCCCCCTCTGGCGTGGAGCTGGTTGTCACCTACTTCTTCTGCGGCGAGGAGATTCCGTATCGGCGGCTCATCAAGACACACAGCCTCACTCTGGGGCATTTCAAAGAGCAGCTTCGCAAGAAGGGCAACTACAGGTAACCCTCCTGCTGTGTTACTCATTTCGGAGGGGAGGGTGGAAGTGAAGGGGCGGAGTGTGACCTCATTTTTTCCTGAATAGGGTGCTATGGGGAAACACACAATGTGTACTAAAGTACTGAGTCAAGCTTTTCAACATTATTTTGAAGGTTTTCGTTTTGTCCATGCTCGAGGAAAACAAGGGCCTTCCACAAACTGTTTCCACTTAATGCATGGCTTTGTCAATACACCTAAATTTATTCCTCCCAAAAAGATGTGTCCCAATACTTTTGGGACCATTATCGACAGCACCATCAAGACAATCTCCAAATGTTGCATCGGCACTTCAAGCTTAATTTAGCTCGGTGCATCCACCTCTGGTGCAGTTTATAAATCGAAAGCGCATAGTTTGACAGGAACATGACTGGCAACGCCTCCGCCGCGCCGCCGCTTCGTCTACGCCTTCAGCTCCGAACGCACGACCCAGTTCTGATATAGCCATCAACTCAGCATTGTGGAAACAAATCCAGGACCCATAATGATACCAGATGGGATCCTCTTTTTAGCGTTCCGCTTTGTGCCTCACGCAGGTCTTTCACTCCTTGGCACTTACCGACTCACCTCGCACCCCTCGGCTCGGGTAGGTATTTTCTGACGCGTGAGGCGATTAAATTCTTCCCTAAGAAGGAGAAGAGAGTGAGATTTGGAAAAAGACGCTTATCTATGCCAAGGTTACAAGTTATATTTGGCACCAATGGAGGCATTTCTGCCTCGGCGCATCTCACTGACATCTCCAAATCTACCGATTTGGAATGCTGCGATAAAGAGCGGAGCAGCTCTTTAAGAGAGACCAGAGGCCCCCGTGTCAGAGCGCAGGAACGTGAATGAGGCACAGAAAAAAGAGAGCAAGAGGAAAGAATCAGGGGATGGGGGTAGAAACAAGTTTACGCACATGTTGTTTGTGTGAGTTAGTGAGCCTTCACCCATAAACGAGAGCAGCCTGTGGAATTCCAGAGCTGCACCACACATGGAGCGAGTCAGGCATTTTTCCATTACAAAGCCAATCATTAAATCTTCCCCGCTGATCCCTGCTGCCTTTAAAGAGACCTTAGATCATTAAGAGCTCAGCAGAAAGAGGGGCTCAGACCCAACTCTCAGTGCCGTCTTTGTGCCGAGGTCATGTGACCTCTGGCCTTTAAAACACCCATGAGGTTACCCGGCGGGTTCACAGGCGGAGGCTTCTGCACGTATCCCTTACAAAGCAGATCAGCCTGAGGTTCTACCAGAACAGCAGCTCCCAGGACACATTTTGGGCAAAATAAATATATGTTAGTTTAAAGTTAAAACAATCAGGTACTGATCATGTACTTTCCCTCCACCCTGCAGGTACTATTTCAAGAAGGCCAGCGACGAGTTTGAGTGCGGCGCCGTGTTTGAGGAGATTTGGGAGGACGGCACTGTGTTGCCCATGTATGAAGGAAAGATTCTTGGGAAGGTGGAGCGCATGGACTAAAGACTACATGCTTTTTCACGGCACAAGCGCAAACTTTTGTAAAGCTACCAAGAGTTAATATATTCCATGAAGACCCAGGTTGTGAAGATTCTATTGAAGGAACCACTAGTAACCGAGGAGCTGCGAGAAGTCTAACCACTCGGCCTTAGGACCCCGTGAAATGCCGCCGCCCGTGGGCTGCGTTCTGGAACTCAAACCACTGAAGGTGCAGGTCAGCAGACGAACCGTTTTCTGTTCCATCTGCTTCACCAATGAAACCTGCTATAGCACCTACACGTGTATATACATACAGGCCGGTGTGTGTGTGTGTGTGTGTGTGTGTGTGTGTGTGTGTGTGTGTGTGTGTGTGTATATGTACATGTACTCAGAGTTTTATAGTGATTTTCTAAAAAAAAAAGTATTTATTGAACTGTTCTATTCTGATTCCCTTTTCCCGACCCTGAAGTCCACGGAACGGACAAGCTGCTCGAAATTATTTTCGAAAGCCTCTTTTATCAGCAATGCAACACGAGTTCCCCTCCCTCCCCTCCACGGTGCAGGTGGGGTCGTCCCCGATGCCAGGAACCCTACATTCCAATTAGATGGCGAGCCACAAGGAGGCAGTATTTTTATCCGTTTTACATAAAGGAACTTTATTTTGGAGATAACACACAGCCATGTTCAGCCTCATTGACCTTCCAACTTTTAGCACCAGAAAAGTCGCTGCTGCTTATTTGGAATTCCTGCAGCGAGAGATTTAAAGTGACGAATTTCACCGAATGTAGATCTAGTGTTGTGGTTAACCAAGTGGCTGCAGGTTGGGGGTTCTCACCAAAAAATATCAGCAATGTTCATTAAAGACAACGGCAGTGATATTTATCCTGAATGGTCAGTTATCTCTGAGGGGGCGTTGCTGCTGGAGGTGGTTTTACACGGTGCGAGCACCAGTTGGAATATGCCAGTGCCATCCAGCGCTGCCAGTCGGAGAACAGCTGGATGACTTGTACTCTGGAGACAACCATATGGTATTAATGATAAAAAAAATGTTGGCGAAACTTGAGCCTTCGATTTGCATGTTCTCCAGACCAGGGTTATTACATATATATTTAAAAATAAGGATTCGTTTGTTGAAATGAGAAACAAACAAAAATTGTCTGTATTCCACTAGAACTGGTTTGTATCCCACTGGAACAAAAATGACGAACTACCACCTGTTTCCAGGAGCTGCCAGCAATTCAACATAATTATGCAATAGAAGACTAGAAACGAAAATGCATCTGTTAACAATGAAATCAACACCAATCTCACCAAAGCCCCCCCCCCCCCCAAAAAAAATAAAACTAAACGATTAAATCTGATAAAGAAACTAAAAACTTTGCAGATGCAGGTTGTTGGAGACTCCAATTCTGGTTTTAGGCAACTGTGGTTACTGCTGCTGGCTAATAAGATCAGAACAGAAGAACCAGGTGGCTTCATCGCACCGTGGTAAAAAACCCACCGCACCGGCTCCTCCTCTCAGAGATGATCATACCATTAGGATTTATCACAGAACTGTTCTGGAAGTACTGCTTCCTGTTGGTTTTTGGGGTGGGGTGGGGGTGGGTCTTGTTTGGCGCGCACACATGTTAGTTGAGCATCAGTGCAGCACCTGTGCCTACATGGACCGTACCATGTGCTACCCTGTTTCAGGGTGTAATATTCCCTCGTTTTTCAGAAGGGCTTTATGTTTCAAAACACTTTGAAGCTATTAATGAGTAATTTCATTTACTTCCTCGTTGTTGTCATTTTGTTTACTTCCTTTTATTTTATCAAATCTGTAAATTATACATTATGCAGAGGTTTCAGTTAGAGATTTTACTTTGATCTATAATTATTGTAATTATTAAAAGATGTAGCCTTTATTATTAAAGTTTATATTTTTCAAATGAATGAAACTTGTTGGGTCTTTAGTTCTGTAGTTCCTTAGCCATTGGACTCTTCTTTGCATACTTTAGACAAGGCTTTCTACATTATTTTGTGCTGTGACTCCTGGAATTTATGCCCATTAATTCATCAGTGCATTTGGGAAGTCAGGTACCAATGTTGGCCATGACAACCTGGTTCACAATCTTCATCGGCTTTATCCCAAAGGTGATTAAGATCAGTTCTATGTGCAGGTCAGTCACCAACCTCAGCCAGCCATGTCTATGGAACAGAAAAGATCCTTCCCTAAACTGTTTCCACAAAGCATGCTGTGGTCCGAATTACACTGTTAGGTGGTTCATTGTATACATATGGCAATAGTGTATTCCATGATTTAAGAGATGTGTCCCAAAGTTTGTGGTTGTGTGTGGAGGGGGAGGTTAGATCCCATTAGATCCCATTTGTTGACAAACGCATTCCAACTCACAAGCATGTCCAATTTACTGACCAGCATGTTTTTAGGCTGTTGGAGAACATGCAAACCGAGCAGTCATGAGGACAACATGCAAACCACACAGACTGGATTTAGGCCATTTATGTCCTAACCACAGAGTCACCATACCGTCCCAGATTTAATACATATTTTTGAACAAAGGGGCAGAAAGCTGCATCCAGTCAGGAAACCACTGACTGCCTACACCTGGATTAAGCAGCTATTTAATCTAAAACTGTCACTTTGATAAAAACCCCAAACTACAATTCATTAATTGGAATATTTAATCTCAGTTCATTGGCCGTGTGATTGCAGCAGTTCCATCACGTGAATAAGACCTAGTGCCCCTCCTCAGGCGATGGGAGCTCTGTTTGGTGCCATTGTGTTTGAAGGCCTTTGTAGATTTCATGGCTGGTTCTTGAATCAGTCCTTTCATCCCTGATGTTCCCCATTAGCATATTTAATTTGCCAGGTAAAATCGTTTGTTTACAATGCGTGTCCTCGTTTGATTGTACGGTAACCGTATAGAAGGGGACTTGAAAGAGCGAGAGAGTGAAGGTAGAACGACGAATGGGGGCTGAAGCCAGGGAAAGAAGAATATGAAGCCCAGCTGCCACGACAACACATCAAAGCACACGCCTTAATGTCGATTTCAAATGGTTCCTGAAGGCAAGCGATTGGAACCCATCTTGTATAATCCCACCAACAATCTCAGCAAATGCAGAAACGTTTAAGACAGAAAAGAAAAATTAGGATTTTTTTACTCTATAATCACATCAAGAACCGTACAAAGAAATGTGGGGAACATCTGCGAGGAAAGAAAAGACAAACACATCAAAAGACCTCAAATACATGTAAACACCAGCAACTCTGCCGTAAAGTCAACAGAATGCGTTAGCATTGGTTGCATTCTGCTTTGCCTGTTTTTCCTTTGGCCATGTGTGGCAGCTTTCCTTAACCTTAAGTGGTATTTCAGATATGTGGGGCAAATTATAAAAGCAAGCCCTGAAAGTAACCTACTTCAAATGCAGTAAACATCAGAAGCCATGTGTTATGTGAGTTCTATGACATCACAGATCATCTTCGTTTGACTAAATTGTATTTTTTGTTTGTGTCTATGAAATCTCTGGTCACTTTGCACCACTGGACTGGGACCGAATCACTTTTCCGTCTACATTTCACTTATTATTCTGGCAGATTTACGAGGAGTGAGGCATAAAGCAATCGGCTCAGAACCAGCTGTGTACAGTGGCTCTCTGACAGGTCTGGGATTTGAAATCATAGCCTTTGAGCTGCCAGCACATAATCTTAGCTACCACTGGAACTGCGTCCTGCCAAAACTGTTAGCTGGATGAAAAGATTAAGTTATAACCTAAACCTACCACTAACATCTGCATTAATTTTAGGATGTCATGTTCAAACTGGAACTAACCAGCCACACCCCATTTTTATGATCGGATTTGAGTGGGTTTGGATGAGAAGGTAATCACTAAATTACTTTATTAATACATTTTTGGTAAATATTGGACTTTATTATGAAATATTATTAAATATTGGAATGTTTTTTTTGTCGTGTCAATAAGTACCAGAGTTAGAAATCGGACGAGCCCTTTCTTGCGATTCTGGATATTACAGGTATTGAAAGCAGGGTATCGATTTGGAAGCAGTGAATCTGGATTTGATTCAATATGGGTTCGGCTGCGCCGCTGTCTTGGAGTCGACTCCGAACTATTGAATTGAATCGTTTCAGGTGGTCGTACTCGGTTATCCGTAAATATCCGTACGTGATTATTGACCAAAGTCGCCTTTAAAAACATAACACGTGGATTAAGTCTAATCAAAATGTTTTATTTTTGGACATGTAGGATTTTTTTTGTAGTGACTTGTTTACGTATTTATCTGTTAAGTGTGTAGATAGGATATGTAGTTCTCAGTTATGTTTTGTAGTCCATCTGTTTCTCCTGTTTATTCAGGTCTCTGAGGATCGGAACCCCCACTGAGCAGGTATTATTATGGTGCTGGTGTTGAGAATTAGACTGTAAACAAATGGACTACAAAATGTAACTTCAGAACTACAAAGTCCATCCATGCCTTAGGTGGAGGTGATCTAATGGAGAATGAGCATAGAGGCTGGTGAACTTTTATGTTATTCTTCTCGTGAGATGTGGTTCAGTGGTCCAGACCATAATGACAACATAGACAGGTTCTGGTGTATTTTGGGTTCCTCAGTGTACGGGACCTTATGCTGTTGTTCCGCCTCTCCGTGTTGCTCTGCCTCCTCGGGCCAGCTCTGGCACAGGGTGCGCATTCTTTTGCGACTCCCTCCACCACCCCGCCCCTCCAGCGGGCCTGGATGAATACGGTCACTCTTTGCCCAAACCGCTGTAAACAAGAAGAACAGTTTATCCGGTGGGAGACATGTTTACTGAAGCGGAGCCGCAGACATTTTTAGCCGCCTTCTTTTTCGCTCGGTAACCGCGAAGGCCCTGTGATCTCGGTATTATTGGATGCTCCCCTGTGGTCGCTGTGGCTTCTGCGCCGTTCCCCATTGTTCTCCGAGCCGGACGAATTCAGATAATTCCATTCCGTGGCGTGGAGATTCGATAACAGGATTCTTTACGGCGCAAAAAAGTCCCACATTCCATCCGGACCCGCAGCACCGAGAGCTTTGTCATGAGATCGATGTGCTTGGCCTCTGCCGCCATATACTTTTGGCGTTCAACGTCTCAGTTAAAGTCAATTTTGGGAAACGCCAGCAGGGCAACAATGCCGTCCGGAGACCACACAAACCCGGTGACACCGGGGCGGGTTCCGCGCTCGTGTGCCTGCCGTTTCAGCACTTCTGCGCCATCTTGCTCGTCCTTCTGTGCACCCCGCATTCTGCAGTGCACAGTTTGGTTCCAGCTTCCAGCCAAGTATAACTTTCCACAACACAAAGGCACTTGCATGTTTCTTTTTTTGTTGTTTATTTTTTTTGTTTTGAACTCTCATCTTTGATGTGGTCGCGACCCGAATGTCCCGCCAGAAGAAAGACCGTCAGTGGAATGTGTCCCCCCTGCAGGAAAAGTCGTGCAGCTCACGTTGCAGTCGGTTCTTAATTAGCGACGCACTTCAACTGTTAATCGAAAACGTTAAACTGTTGGGGTTTCTTTGGGTTTTTCTTTTTTTTTTTTTTTTTTTTTTAAGAACCTAATCTCTTTTGAAGGCATTTT
>JAOUQT010056698.1:0-10646 GCA_025769995.1 Xyliphius kryptos | reverse complement strand
TATCCTGCAAGAAGAATGGCTTAAAATACCTCTGACCACTGTGCAAGACTTGTATGTGTCATTCCCAAGACGAATTGCTGCTGTCTTGGCCGCAAAAGGAGGCCCTACGCCATACTAATAGATTAAAACCAGATGTTTTCGTTTCATTGTCTAACCCCTGTATATTCGTAATGTCCAGTGGACCTCAAACAGCCGGCAAGACCTATTTGACTTGTATTAACAACATTATATTGAGAAATTAACCCCTTGCTGGGCAGCATGGTGGTGCAGTGGATAGTGCTGTGGCCCTACAGCAAGAAGATCCTGGGTTCGAGCCCCAGATGAGCGCCCAGAGTTCTTCCCCGTGACCTTTAAACTAGGATTAAGTAGGTATAGAATATGAATGAATGAATAATAATGAATAATCCCTTACTCATTTATCTTATATCTTTCCTTGTTCTTCTATCTTATTCACAAATCTTTTAATACTCCCACTGAGACAGAACATAGTACACTATTTCTGGGTCTTTCTCTGACTGTCTCAGGTGTAAAAACTAGTAGATATTTAATCTTTCCTTGATAACAATTTACTTCAGCTGCTGTTTTTCTTGTCTCTTTTTCTTGTCTCTTTTACCCTATATGTGTGTGGACACCTGATCATCACGCCCATATGTGCTTTTTGAACATGTGATTCCAGATTTAGTCTCATTTCAGTGTTACAATATCCTACAATAAAGATTTAAACTACGTGACCAGGATGGACACACCAGGATGGAGGAAGACCAAAGAGAAGATATATAGATGTGGTCAATGTAGACATGGAGGTAGTTGGTGTGAAAGCAGAAATGCAGGGGACAGAATGAGGTGGAAAAGGTTGACACGCTGTGGTGACCCCTGATAAAGAGGAGAGGCCGAAAGAAGAAGAAGCAGAAGAAGAAGATTGGTGCATGGTTGGACAGATTCATGCTCATTTAGATACATTAGTGAAATAAAGCATTGATGATGGTTGAGGGGGTCTAAGCTTTAATCAGTGTTCTCATTGCCATGTTAGAGCAAGCTTGGGCTTCTTAGTTCCTGGGAAGGGAAATCGTAATAATATAACATACATAAAAATATTTCTGTACAACCATATGCTTTGAATGTACACTGATTCTATAATGCCCCCCTTATAATTGTCCTTATCTTCCACCAGGGTGGCGCAGTGGGTAGTTTTGTCGCCTCACAGCAAGAGGGACCTGGGTGGAATTTGCACCTGAGTTCACGTTGGTTTCCTCCCACATTCCAAAGACACACATGCAAGATTAATTGGTGGATCTCAAAGTGGCCATTATTGTATGACTGTGTGCATTTGTGTTCCCTGCTACGGAGTGGTGACCTGTCTAGGGGTTGTTTTTGCCCTTTTGCCTAGAGTTGCAGGGTGGGCACGGGGGCTGACCCACGACAATGTGTGGATTAAGCAAAAGTTAATGAATGGAGTAATGTTGTTCCAGCTCCTCTATTCTTATGCGCTTTGAAATCTTAAAACATATTAGCGTGATGTATCATATCCTAGCGAGAATCTCGTTTCGTATCGCGATAGAAAACAGACGCGATATTCCTCCGCCTTGGCTCAAATCTCACAGAGCTGTTTTCGTGAAAATCCGGAAGCCGGAAGATCGTAGATTTTTATATATGAACGTATACAAACAGCGAATTAAAACAATAACTGTGAAACAAACACAATACCACGAATTTTGTTATCACTACATTAAACCTGAGCATTTTTTTCCGATCTCAAATCAAGCCCACCTAGTTTATAATTCCCCACACTCCGCCATTTTGGATCTACGGTCGAGCTGGTCGCGCAAATTTCGTAACACGGCTACATCCCAATAAGCACAAATATTCCCTATGTATGCGCGCTACAAAGGTTGTGACGCCATGTTATAATGCGCCCTACATAGTGCTCCAGATGATTAACCCAGAGCTAATTTGAGTGGCGAGTAGGCGGACGAGTCTCCATTTTAGCAGCTGTGGAAGTGCGTGATTCGGTCGCGGCGTCCGCTGCAGGAGGAAGAAACGCTTTACCTTTTGCTCTTCCGCTCACTCACTCGCTCAGTGTGCTGCTATTATACATTTTAGTTTAAATACGAAACACACAATCCATCGGGTCGAGTCATTTCAGACCTTGTTTGGAAGAAGATTAAACCCTTTGCCTGGTGTTGGTCGGTACTTAAGATCGGACGGAGTTCATTAAAAGATAGTAAAGCTTATATATAACTGAGTGCGCTTTCACTGACAGCAGTAGCAGCACAACAATGGCACTGAAGAGAATTCATAAGGTAAGGGGAAGGAAGTGAGGCCTCCGTTTCGCACTTCGACTTTTCTTATCCATCCACGTTGATTTACAGCGAGTCTCCGTATTGTCTGTGTGGTTTTATTCTTAAGGTGTGTATATGTGTAGAAGGATTATCACCGCGATCACCCGAGCATTTCGGTTTGAAAATGGATCTTTGGCAGCTAGTTTAGCATGTAACGTGCTCGCTAGCTAATGTCGTCTTTGTAGCCAATCATTACAACAATATTCATATTTATAAGTCTATTTTTGTCCAAATATTCCCGAGAGACAAAATATAGAAATATATATTTAAAAAAATAAGCAAATATATAATATGTATAGCGCTATATATCTGAGGATTCACTAGCCGGCACGACTACTCCGGTTTAGCTAGGCTAATTGAGCGACTCATCCTCAGGCCCAATGTTAATGCCGCTAATGATTTATAAAAGACGATGTAATGATGTCGAATAAAAACTCCGAGACACGGACAATTGGGAGCGTGTTACGTTTTATTTCTGTTGCTAGGAGATGCTAAGTGGCTTGGCTAGCTCGCTATGTGGCTAGTTATTTTATTGCTAATAAAGGACATGGATTTAGCCACCGAGGCGGCTAGCGACCTAGGCGTCAGCACTGACTACTGATTACGTTCAGTTTCTGTATCGGAACTCAAACCCCGACATATGAGACATGGTCATAGTCACCATTTTAGCTCGTCGTGGTTTGGGTGGAGATTCGTGCGAGTTAAGGAATATTTCGTAGTCTCTGAGTAAATAACTTGTACCCTGTACCTTTTCTCACCTGACCCCCTACATATTTTCTTCCTTCTAATCGACTTGTTTTTAAATCCCACTCGATTTGTCTTGAGTTTTCACCCGTCCCCTGTATAGGTCACTACAGTAAGTTTACCTGTCTTTCAGGTAAGTTTAGGTTTCCCGGATGTATCGTCATCAAATGGACACTAGTACAGAGGAACAAACACAGAACCCAAAATTATATAATAAAATCAAACAAATGAAATAAAAAATTAAACATTTATATGGGACATAAAGTCTTAAATTAATTAATATATAATATATGTGTATATCATAATATATATAACTATAATATTTATAGTTTTATACACTGTTTTATTTCTGCATATAATAATTATAATCGATACTTTATTGATCCCCATAAGGAAATTCTTTCTATGCATCTGGGAGAGCACTTCAGCCATGACTTGACTGGAGTGGGGATTGAATCCCCCAGCCATCAACCTTATCCATTAGGTCACGACTGCCCCAATATATACCTCTAAATATATTTCTGCATTAGTTGCTATTGTTTAATGTCTAAATTGTCTGTACTGTGCAAAAGTCTTGGACACAAATTTTTAATACCTAATTTGTTTGTTTTTATGAATTTTGCATTAATGAGTCACAATATTAAATTATTTTATAAATTAAAATGATTGACCTGCATCGATTAAATATAAGTGGACATTTGTAAAGAACACAATACATTTCTTAACCAACCTCATTTCGGACCAGAAAACATAATGAGGTGGGTTTTATAGCAAAAAAAGAAGCAGCTGTGATGGTCAAAGTCTCCAGAAGAATTGTCATATACTCGAAGACACTCAGTAAAAATTACACGGATAATTACTGTACAGTACTGTGTGTGAAAATCATTTGGACACGTGTAAAGACGTGCTGTAAAGCGATGTCTTCTATACTAATGAGTTTAAGAAAATGCTATAAAATCTCACAGTAAACAGAAATAAATAGAAGGAAGTCACTGTCTGGGGGTGTGTTTTTATTTAAACACTGGTCCAAGGTACAATTTGTGCAGTTTTATAAGTAGATTAATAGTTTTATAGCTTGGAGATTTCTAAGACGGATCTTCTGGAGACTTTGACTCTCTCTTTTTGTTGTAAAACCCAGCAATCCCTTTATCATCTGAAATGTGGTGTGTTACGGAATGCATTGTCCTTTACTAATGTGCATTTGTTGTTGGTAAGTTAATATATTAAAATATAAAATATATACTGTGACTCTTTAATGAGGAAAAATAATAAACATCTAATAAATCTACTACTAAATAAAATACAGCAGGGCTAAAAAGTATTTAGTCGGCCATTGAGTTGATCTTTCCAAGTTCTTCTGATTAAAAAGACGAAAGGGGTCTTTTCATTCTAGTTTACACTTCGAGTATGAGGGGAAAAAAATTAGACAAGATCTTTGTCTCTCAGACCTGTCATTTCTTTTAAGCTCTTCTGTCCTCTACTCATTGCCTGTATTAATGGACACCTGTCATCTGTATAAAAGACTCCTGTCCACAGCCTCAAACACTCAACTCCAAACCCAATCGTGGCCAAGAAATGGCTGTCGAAGAACACCAGGGAGAAAATTGTAGACCTGCACCAGGCTGGGACGAGTGGGTGTACAATAGACAGCAGGTTGGTGTGAATAAATCAACTGTGGGAGCATTTGTAAGAAAAAGGAACCATGAAAGTCAGTTGATGATCTCCCCCGATCTGGGGCCCCACACAAGATCTAATCCTACATGGTCAAAATGTTCATGAGATTGGTGAGGGACCTGATGATTGGCTGCAGAGTTTTGGAACCAAAATAAAAAGGCTACCATCAGCACACTGCCGAGAGGGACTCGTATCTTGCAGTGCCAGGTATCCCCCCCTGTTTAAGCCAGTACATGTCCAGGCCTGTCTGAAATTTGCCAGAGAGCATATGGATGATCCACAAGAGGATTGGGAGAATATCATGTGGTCAGATGAAATTAAACTAGAACTTTATGGTAAAAACTCAACTCGACATGTTTTGGTGGAAGAAGATTGCTGCATCCCAAGAACGTCATACCTACTGTGAAGCTTGGGATGGAAACCTTATCCTTTGGGGCTGTTTGCAACGGGACTAGATGACTGACCTGTGTTAAGGGAAGATTTAATAGGGCCCTGTATCGTGGGATTTGAAGCCAACACCTCTTCCCATGAGATAATTGAAGATGGCACGTGGCTGGGTCTTCCAGTATGACAATGATCCCAAACACCCTGCTTTGGCAACGAAGGAGTGGCTCCGTAAAAAGCATTTCAAGTTTCTGGAGTGTCCTAGCCGGTCTCCAAAATTTGTGGATGGAGTTGAAAGCCTATGTTGCCCATTGACCACCTTAAGGCCTCACTGTTCTAGAGATCTGCAAGGAGGGATGTGCCAAAGTACCAGCTACAGTGTGCACAAACCTGGTGAAGACTTGCAGGAAACGTTCGACCGCTGTCATTGCCAACAAAGTTTGTTAGAAAATATTGAGCTGACCAAATACTTATTTCCACCATAATTTACAATTAATTTTCCTACAACTATAAACCCTTGATTTCCTTTTTCTTATTTATATCATAGTTGAAGTGTAACCTATGATGAACATTACACACCTAGGAGAACCAACACAGTCTGAGTAAATACTTTTTTTTTTGCATCATATGTAGATTCCCAAGACATTTTTTGCGCAGTACTGTATATAATTATGATTTATTTCTGTATTTATTCCTCCTAATAAGGGGGTGTTTAGGCTAAGCAACCAAAACCAGTGAGACTGAGAGAAGCATCAGACCAATCACTTGCCTCAATCAAATGGATCAATTTGTGTGTTATGATCTACAGGATCTCTATTAAATAATTATATATATATATCATTATCTAATAAGCCGTGGTCTGGCAAAGTTTTGTCAAGCAATAGGAATGGTAATGGTGATACAGCCCCTTTATTACCATATAAGGTCAAAGAAAAACATTCATGAAATAAAATGAATACAGAAGTAGTTATGGAAATGAATATATAACTCAAATTTGGGGGTAAACTGTTCATAAAGAATCGATAAATAACAAGGCGACAAATTAGTCAGTAAATTTTTACATACCGTAATAAAACAAACATTTTAATTGCGTAGTATTTTTTTTTATATATATATAAAATAAAATTATTTTTTTAATATTTTCAGTTACTTGTGTATTTTCTATTTTGGCAGGTTTGGTCCACCATACTTTCACTTTCACATACGCTAGTATTCAACATGTAAAACTAATGTTAAACTATCCTGTGCTTATTATATTATTAGAAGCACCAGTTGTTCCATAGTGTATTATTTTTTATTTTATTTTTTCCCCCTCAAAAAAATTGTGTAGATTACGAGGAACATAATCCACAAGTTGGTGAACGTTCTTCACACCAAGGCACTTGGCTTGAAGTTTAACATGCAGCAGGTTGTGTGACTTTCAGATGCTTGTACTCTTGCTACAGTCAGGAAATGCCCCCAAGTGCAGCTGTTGTTGAAACACTGGTACCATGCCTCCAGGTACCAACCGTCAAAGTCGCCCGAGTTGATACTTTAACTCATAGCTGGAAAATGTTGTCTACTTCTGTGTCCTGGACAGATAAACACTCAGAGCTGATTCTGACACATCAATGGCAATTGACGCAGAATTGATTGGTGGAGACAATTGAAAACGTACAATAAGCTAAATTGGGCTTTTTTGTGTTTCATGCGAGGTATTTCTGTACCTAAAATATATTTTTTAGCATGTTTTTCCCGTGTTTGTGTGGGCTTTCTCTGGGTGCTCCTGTTTCCTTCCACAGTCCAAAGACATGCACACTAGGTAAATTGGAGAGGCTAAGTTGTCATTAACACATGTCTTATGAGACTTGTGTATGAGTTTGACCGTGTTCCTGTCATTAGAATAGACACGGGCGCTGAGGATGACGTTAAACAATGAATAAAATATTTATAATTTAAATATAGACAGTCAAATGTCCAATGATGCCTCAGTAGAATCAATTGATTAATAAAGTAATGTTTTATATTGATTTGGTAGTTTGGACAATGCTAGACAGCTGTTGTGTGTGTGTGGATATCGGCCACATGTGTGAATTAGGAATGCAGTAGGCGTGGAAGCGTGAGATAACGGTGCAGAATGTTAACTGCAGTACCGACTGTAACAGAGTTATCAGTGCCAGCGGGTGCCCCTGCGTGAGGAGAACCTGGGGACGCTGGTGTATGATTTCAACAGAGAAAGATTTATGTGGTTATGAGTTGGTTTTATTTATTTATTTTGAATATAGAGTCTTCTGTGAGCATAATGTTCCACTGAAGCGAATAATGGAGGTGGTGATGTTATTGCACCACTCATAAAGCAACTATTCCTGATTCTTTGTCCTGAGTTGTTGCTTATTAGACGTTACTTTTCTCACCTTTAGACTGTCTGTGTGTGTTGATCGGTGTTCATTTTTACTTCCTGTTTTTTCTTGTCTCTCATTTATTTTAGTCTGAAATACATTTGAAAGTGATGCATGTTTGCACACGGCGGAATTGGTCCTCTGCATTTAACCCATCCGCGCAGTGAAACACGCACATAGACGCACACTGGTGAAGTGAGCACACGTGCCCGGAGCAGTGAGCAGCCAGCACAACGCCCGGGGAGCAAGCACAATGCCCAAGGGCACTTCAGCCATGACTTGTCTTGTACTTGTACTTGGAATCGAACCAGGGACCTTCCGGTCGCAAGGCTGGTTCCTTAACCACAAGCCTACGACTGCCCCAAATGTGTCCCCTCAGGATTAGATAAGTAATTAAATACATTAGTCAGTTGGCATACTTGCGGGTCGTTTTTATCATAACATTGACTCATATTACCTGTGTTATCTGAAATCTGGTAATACCTGGTGTAATAACTGTGATGTTTCACATATTCTTACCGTATCAATATTATCTATATCCTCCCAATAATGTTTTATTGGACAGAACGGTTTATAATTATATGTATATATTTTTAAAATATATACATACACATTAAATTATTTGCTACAGTTAAACTGTAAATCTGCATGTTTTTTTTTTTTTGGCTCTTCCCTTCCACTGAGGTTGCTGCAACAATTCAATCTTGCACTGGACGCCTTTCCTGACAACATTCACCATTTTGGGCTTGGAACTAGACAATTTAGAGTCTCACCTAGTGTCTTTAAAATGTGAGGGGGAAACTGGAGTACCCGGAGGTATCCCACATGAACACAGGGAAAACATGCCAGTAAATTTTATTTATTTTTGCATCCAGGGGTCTTCAGTGAGACACTCGCAGAAAGATCTGGCGTGTTTCACGCCGGATGCTCTTGAAATCTCCAACACTTGTCCCAGCCTCGTAGGAAAGCATAATTAAGGACACTTTGGTGTTGGACGTTTGTGGTTCTTAGAAATGTAACATAATAATAACAGATGTCTGTCTTACCTTCTACTACAAGTTAATGTGATGTAGTCGGTAGAGATGAACTTAGTTACGTTAAATGTTATGTTTGTAACTAATATATATATATATAAATTATAACTTGCACCAATGTTCTCAATGAGTTTTAGGTTTGATTATAAGTAGATGTTTTGCTTGAGTTTCGTAAGGGTTAAAGAATAAAACGATATCCTCGCTAAAGCTTAAACAATACTCTGGCTCCTTATTAAACTGAAAAACACGGCTGAAACCATCAAAAATAAATGATTTTGGCAAAATCTACCTTCGGAAATAATAGAAAATGTCATCGACTTTGCAAAAAAGGAACTCGTATCATATTTCCGCATATTTGTAAAGATTTACTTGGGCAGCACTTTTAGGAGGGAAAAAAACAAAATGACCCCATGGCTCTTTGTGGTATACGGCGCACTTTTCCCACCTTTCTTGTTGGCTCAGTTTCGTGTAACACGCCATCAGAGGAAATATATTCTTAGCATTTCAATGCCATGAGGCATGAAACATGATGTATATAATTATCCAACTTGTCTTATGTTTATTTTTTACAATGCCGGAGAAACCAGTCTCGCGGTTTTTGATACCTCGAGATTTTGTAGTCTGATTGTTCAATCAAGGCGTGTTTTCTATTAAGAGACCTGTCGGAGAAATTTTTGCACTTCCCATATTTTTCCATGGGGGATAAAAATCCAGGCAGGACACGATCAGATTCTGTAGGGACTGTACTTTCTATTCATTACAATTAACTAGTAACTTAAGTTGCTAGTGACTGCATAGGAACAACATAAACCCCATCTACCGAAACTGTTGCACCACATGTACAAATAACTCACCAGCTGCTATCTGCTTTCAGCGGTTTAGTATTTTTCTAGTCATTTTATTGCACTGAAGTACTGTGAATCACTTTCACTAAGGTTTAATATCTGCTTATTTCATCGCTTTTGTGAATTCAAAGCCAGAGCTGAAATGTGGTGTGTTCTGTACATGCACACTGGTTCTACAACTTTTCCCCAGATTTTCTGTAGACGTTCACGGAGTAAGATCATTGATTTGTGCGCGTATACGTTTAAATTGAGAATCTCTTAAACACATAAAGGTAAGGGCTGAAAAACGGGGCACAGTTGAAACGCAGCGCAAGACGATTATGTGCAAGTACAGGGGTTTTGTAACTGCTACCTGGTATCAAAACTCTCTGTGGCTGATTCCAATGCTATTACATTGTGCTGGTATCTGTACTGGTACCGGAAATGTATCGGTGCAACACTTAATATAATCGTGTTCATGTCATGAATAGCCATGGGTTCTGAAAATAGCATTAAGTGAATAACGGTAAATCACACCACTACGACTAAGCACGAAACTTCATCTATTCCTATGCCCTACCCTGTGGCATGTCTAGTCTCATTTTTGATATTTTTTATGTGCCCGTGTGTGCTCCGCTTGTTGTTTACATTGCGCATGCACATAATAATAGGTTATTTATATATATATATACACACACACACACACTGTTTTATATAAGTGGTTTATATAACATTGTACGTTAATAATCACGTTGTTGCTTTTTCTATATTGAAATTAAATTACAGTGACATTTTGATTCCAAATTCCTGCTTGCTGTGCGTATATAGGACTTGGTTTAAAAGTAATTTTAGTGTCTGTGTTGCTGGTATTTCAGTTCTGTTATACATATGCTGGGGTTTTGTAATTGAGATAATCACTACATCCTCACTGAACAAGAACAAGGTTTTTTTTTTGCATGTAATCACACCCAATTCACTTATATACCGCTTATCACTGTGGAACATTGTCGAAAGCAGCATTAGTTTGATGTATACAGGATGTGATCATGACATTTACAAGATTTCTTTATTTTTTTATCCATAATGAACAAGCTGGACAGTGACAGTGGGCAGGGGGAAAACTCCCTCAAATGATGAGGAAGAAAGCTTGAGAGGAAGCAGACTAAAGGGAATCCCATCATTTGTGTGATAACAGAATAAAGAGTCTGTGTAAACAGTTTAATGTAAACCGTCTGTTTGCTTCATATACAGGTGCTAGTCATAAAATTA
>JAOUQT010056687.1:0-10646 GCA_025769995.1 Xyliphius kryptos | reverse complement strand
GGAAACCGGAGAACCCGGAGGAAACCCACGCAGACACGGGGAGACCATGGAAACTCCACCCAGATTGGGATTCGAACCGGGAATTCCCAGGGCTGAGTAAATGTGCTAACCATTAAGCCACCGTGCTGCCATATATATTTATACACAAATAAATGAAAATGTGTGTGTAATGTCAACAACCACACAAAAATTATTCCTCGTACATCTTGTACTTAATTAAAACAAGATTCTAACATTAAGCTCAGAATTCTGGCCTTTTTTTAAACATGAATACACAGTTCTGTTCTTACACGTTGGCTCCTGCCATGCTGTTGAATTTTTCCTGCAGAATCGACAGGACGTTCCACACGACGAAGCAAAAGGCCTGAGGGTTCAGCATCCTCAGCGAGCAGCCACTCTGAGAACAAACATGCATCCTGTATTCACACAGAACTGAAAGAACAGGAAATCATACAGTAACTCATGACCTACACCATGATGCACGACCCATATGGGGCATTGTAGCCAAGATAACGTACACTTCCATCCTGTTCCTGATGAAGGGACGTCCTAATACCGAGCTTCAGTTTAATTTTACATAATCAAAAGTTAGAAGTGTACCTCATAGAAGTTCCACACTGAGTGGGCCAGCGCTCTTCCAGGAGGGTTGTGAGTCTCACGTTTGCCGTTTCTGTAGCTCGTCACATCCAGATTTACTCCAAACTGGACATCGTCCTGTAGCGTGACAGTCAGAAATAGATAAACTTAAATAATAAACTGCTTTGGGATGAATGAATTTAGAGATGTAAAGAAATGCAAAAAGTAGCACATTTAAGCTGAAGCAACAGTGTAATAAAGCAATAAGGCACTAGAGGGCGTGCATTATTGTGAATAAACCACAGAAAAGAGGTGTTATTAGGCACGACGTGTAAGTGGAGTAGTTACACCTCTTCATGTGGTTTATTCACAATAATGTGAGCGCCTTATTGCTTTTAAAAAACGGTTACACACACACACTATTATAAAAAAACAAGCTTTGATTTATAAATGTGTTGACTGAAAGCAAAATCGTTAAGAAACTCGCCTTCCATGACAATGCGGTCTGTTTTTTTAGAAATGAACCCTGATACAAGTAAAATATTTCCGATTTCTTATACAATCCTGCCATCTGGTGGCTAAATTACGATATATCATTTTAGAAAACAAAATACACTGCTCAAAAAAATAGCGGGGACACTTCAACAACACACTGTAACTCCACACTTGTGTGAAATCAAGCAAAGAAGTGCTTCTGCAGGTGGTGACCACACCCCTTTTCTCTGTTCTCATCCTTTCTGGCTGATGGTTTGGTTACTTTTGTCAGTTCTCTCACCATAGAGGTAGCATGAGACAGTGTCTACAACCCACACAAGTTGCTCAGGTAGTGCAGCTTATTCAGGATGGCACATCAATGCCAGCTGTGGAAAGAAGGTTTGCTGTGTCGGTCAGCACAGTGGGGCAGATACCAGGAGACGGGCCAGTACACCAGGAGACATGGAAAGAACATCCACCGTCTCATGCATGTCCAGGTGTTGTAGGGAGGTCATACAGGCACGTGGAGGACACACACAATGAGCCTCATTTGAACTTGTCTTGAGGAATTTCCACTGAAGTTGGATCAGCCGCTCATTTGATTTTGAGTCGGATTCCAAATCCAGACCTTCATTTTGATGTTCTTTTGTTCTCTACTAAACATTTTCAACTGAAATATTTGAGCAGTGTATATTAGACCTAAAAGCAGTTTTTTAAAGCTCACGAACACTTTATTTAAAAGCCACTAAAAGAAAACTGATCTAACATTTGTCACACCTCAGTTTTGTGAGGTTTGTCCATTTCATTTTTGAAACCATGGTCAAAAATTTGCAGCACATAAGTAATTTAAGGTTATTTGTTGTCAAACGGTGACCGTTTTTTAGGAAAAGCTGTAAAAACAAACAGAAAACACGAGAAAATGAAATGAAATGTAATAAATTATCCTAATAACAAACCAAACTACATACATTTTTCAAAATTCGATCAAACTCCGATGTTGAGAACAGTCCCTTATAGTAGCTGGAATTCTGGCGTCTGATCAGAAGAGGTTTCTTCTCCCAGTGATCCCTTAAATAAAAAAAGAAGATGCTGAAATGAATCCTTAACACTTTGTTTTTTGAAAACTTTGTATAAATCAACATTTAAACTGATCCAAATCAGAGGTTTCAGACGTACAGTAACGGTCAAAAGTTTGTCCACACCTCCTTTTTGCTCCACCGTGTTATCAGTTCCACTTACAATAAAGATGGACCTTGTAGTTCTACAATTCAGTTCTGTAGTCCATCTGTGTGGACTACACTACATACGGTGCTAATGGTCAGGACCCCAGTAGTACCACCACAGAGCAGGTAGTATTTGGTTGGTGCATTATTCTGATCCCAGCAGGGTCACTGAGGTGTTTAAATAGAACTGCAGCAGTGCTGCACTAACACCCCTGTTAAAAAATACACCACCCAAATAACTAAAGCAATAAGGTACGAGAGGTTGTGCATTATTGTGAATAAATCACAAGAAAAAGGTGAAGCAGAGTACAGTTACACCTCTGTCCCGTGATCTGTTTACAATGATACACAGTTTTAATTAACTGGTTTCCATGACGTGATCTTGTCTGGTTTTTAATGTGAACGCTGATCACTGAGTAACAGGTTTCGAGTTTCTCTAACAATCATGTTACGGAGCACAAAAAATATAATAAAAATTGGGAAAACAATAATATAATAGATTACGCATTGATATTGATGTGTGCGTTATTGTGAATAATGTCACGGCTGGACAAACGGCTCAGCCAATCAGATTTAAGGAGCAGAACTACCCGTTTTATAAATGAAGTTACAGCAGCCTTGGTATGAAGAATACCTGAAGAAGACGTTGGATGAAACGGGATGAATGATCCACTCAAACAGTCGGTTTGCTCGCTGCCTGCTGTTGTTCACTTTAGTCAGCTCGCTCAGAAGTGAGTGAAGTGTGTGAGACAAGTCTCCGCCCACTCGTCCGGCCTCGTCCGACGGCTTCGGTTCGGTCTGCGCGATGGAAAGACATTTTGGTAAAGCCAGTATATTTACATTAACTCTGTGTGCGCTCTCATACGTACGTCAGCGGAGGTCTGCTGCGACCCATTCTGCTCTGCATTTCTTCTTTGGGGATTGTGTTTACTTCTTTTTTTGCCGCTCCCTGCTGCGATCAGTCCATTCTGCGTTCTCCTTTTCCTTTTTTTAGGTGACGGTGAAACCTGCTTAATAAAACAATCCAAATAAATGTTTAACCTCAAAGAATCTTCTTAAAAAAAGCTGTTTAGATTTCAGCTACATGAGTGTGCAGAATTACACACACTGCAGCAAAATCGAGGTGTTTTAAAACCCCAGCAGAAAAAAATCAAGATGTTTTAAACCCCCAGCAACAGAAATCAAGATGTTTCAAAAAGTTTTAAACCACCAGCAACAAAAAACAAGGTGTTTTTAATGTGTTTTAAACTCCCAGCAACAAAAATCAAGATATTTCAAAATGTTTTAAACCCCCAGCAGCAAAAATCAAGGCGTTTTAAATCCCCAGCAGCAAAAATCAGGGCGTTTTAAACCCCAAGCAGCAAAAATCAGGGCGTTTTAAACCGCCATCTGCAAAAATCATGGTGTTTTAAACCCCATCAGTAAAAATCAAGGTGTTTTAAACCCAATCAGTAAAAATCAAGGTGTTTTAAACCCCCAGCAGCACTTATACTAGTACACCACACACCAGAAAAGTCACTGTAAAGCAGAAAATCCTCACTTATTATCTGCACCCATATAAACTAAGGCTGAGCGCGGCAATGCGCATGCGCAGGTACGGTTCACTCTGCATTAAACCAGTTTCACTATAAATAAGCCGTTTTAGCAAATTAAAGAATTGCGTAAAAATACAGTAATGGTATCATTCATCATAATAAAGTAGTTACAGTAAAGTTTGTCGATAGATTTACTTGCGTTACTGTTGAATTCTCTTTTAATGATTGATAAAAAGCAAACGCGGACTTCTTGCGCTCCATGCTGCTACAGCATGACTCTGGGTTGCCAGATCTATATCAATAAAATCCCCCCACAGGCACTAATCCATCATTAGATGATAAACGAGCTGCATTCTGCTGTTATCGATCTGCCATGGTATGTATTGATTGCATTTTGAGATTTCTGCCCTCAAAATCCACATTTTAAATACCCATTCAAATATTTGCGATTTTGCCTCCGAACATCTTGTTTCTGCTCTTTTTCTTTGCTGAGCTGCTGGATCTGGTCTTTTTTTTGTCCCTAATGTTGGAGCAAAAAGTAAAGCGTTTAACGTCCTTCTCACTTCTCAATGGAAACCTAATGGAGAATGCAAAACATTCTCAAATGGGAGAACCTGACAAACAACATCTGAACTAGTATTTATTTTTAACGACATGGCAACCCAAAAATAGGCGGTGGAGATGGCCTTACTGTTGTCATATACTGCCTACTAGTGTATTGGAGTGTTATAGCAGCCAGCGACCAAAAAATGAATGCGAATGTTTAGTTTGTTCTCCTTGCAACGTGAGTTTGTCCCATTTTTGTACATGCGGAACAAGTTGAGGTTAATCTAAAGAATTCATGCGTTCCGTTATTAAAGAACGCCACTAGGTGACGCTGATTTATTACACTTGAGGATAACATGTTTTTTTTTTTATTTACCCAGAATGCACCACTGCTCATGTTTGCATAGTTGAGCCAACAATGCAGCAGATCTTTATTCCCTACCCAATTTCACGGAGGCCCCGCCTCTTAACATTTCTGATTGGTAAGTACGTTCACATTGCCAGGATTTCCGCCTATCACAACAGCTGAAATGGCCCTTACGCACGCATTGGGGCGGGGCCTGATGTAATACGGGTGGGGGAAACAGGGCAGCTTGGATTTGGCGTATATGCTGCAGGAGCGTCTGCAGGAGATCCGGGGCGAAACAGGCGGCTGTGGATTAATGTATGCCGAGCCGTGGGACTGATACCGGGGCAGGCTGAGGAGGAGAGCACCGGCATAGCCGACGCTTCATCTGACCGGGTAAGAAACAGCGCTGTGAACTGGATTTTTGCCCCTGCCGACTGGTTAGCACTCAGCTAATGGTCCCGGCAGCAGCAGCAGCAGCAGCGGCGGGGGAACGGAGGCTCTACCCGAATATCTGCTCCTCTTAATCATGTAACCACCGCGGCACGACCGTATGTACCAATAATATATAAACTGCAACTTATAGCGTCATTAAATTAACATGTTACTCGTGTTCGCCATGAAACTGATGCTCTATGAAGCAGCTGTTAGTTTCACCCTCAATAAACCACCGTCGTCCTAAAAAACCCTAAGAAAAAGCAGTTAATCAGACAATAAACATCTTTAAATCATAATTTATATGCTATTCATTAGTTATTCAAATGAATATGCTCTTGTCATCCCATAATTAAACAATATCAGTATAACATCCATCCATTATCTTTCACTTAATCCTCTATTAGGGTCTTTTTGGGGTTCCCCATGCTCATCCAGAGGAGAACATCTCAGGCATCCAGGACAGGGTTCCAATCCATCACTGGGCACACAAACACAAACTATATGGGACAATTTAGAGCATTTAATTGACTTTGAATCCATGTTTTTGCACTGTGGGAGGAACCCGGAGGACATGGAAACTCCATCCAGATTGGGATTCTAACCAGTACTGACAGGAGAATGTGCTGACCACTAAGCCACACTGAGTATAACATAATATCCAGCAAACCAAGAATAACGCATGGACCAAGTAATTCTCACAAGATATATAGAAGAATAGGCCACACAAGACTCACTCACCAGCACCTAATAAAAGGAGAGAACATACCAACATGTGAAAGATGCCATACACAGCTCACAATAAAACACATCATAATCGAATGCCCAAAATACACGAGAGAGAGAAGGCAACTACAAATACCTGGAACCATCAAGGATGCTCTCAACATGGAAAATTGTCAAATTTCTGGCCCAAATAAAAATTTAAACAAAAATATAGAACATAGAGAGACGCAAAGGAACAGAATATGGAACTGAATAATGCAGTATACGCCATACAGAACACCCAAAGTGTATAAAGTGGCATTATAAAAAACAAATTAATAAATAAATACTTCTCTTACTGTCCATCTCACAGTGTGTGGCGCCAAGAAACACTTGCGTCCTCTTCCAGGCTTGTTTGTCACAGTTCCAGATGTTTGGAGTTTTTTGATGCTTGCTCTGACTGTAGATCAGACTTTTCTTGTAGCCATTGCCTGATTTCTGAAGGTCCACACACATCTGCATTACTTCAATAGTGTGTTGTGTTGTCTGTCTCATGTTTAAGAGTGAGTGAGCAAAATGTGCCTGTGTGTAACGCCATATATATACCCCTGGGAAACAGGAAGTGAGGAATTGCTAATCAAAGGTTCCTGGAGACTTTGATCCACTTAATAAATGACAAATGCTTCAAATACATTAATCGCCAAGAATTTGTTTAGGGGGCCAATGATGTATAATGTATGCATGTGTCATTGTTGTGTTTTTGTATGGCTGCCACTTTGATGACACTGGTTTAGCAAAAAATAAGCCTGTATTTAACACAGCTGGTTAAACCTGGGCTCAATTAGCTTCTGGTCTGATCTTCAAGCTGCAGGGATTGAGGTTCTGAGCTGAACTTTGACAGCATGTCTCAGTCTCACGGTAGAATACACACATTCAGTTCACCGACTGTTCAAAAATGTAGAGCGTCTCGTCTTGTTGCTGCGTGGTACTGATGGAAAAGGGTATGTTTCCATTTTTATCCCGCCGTCTCAGCTCTGGAAGAAAAAACATGGCACTCACCCAAACACTGGCTGGACCAGATGGCATGCTACCTCACCCTTTAACCTCAGACTCTGCCCGCTCGCAGCATGGACTCGCAGTGTGCCAGCTTTCCTTCAAGGCAACAGGCTACCACTGACCTTAAAACGATATTCTGCATATGAAGGAACCTTAAGAAAACATTGAATTGAATTTAAGAGTCGGCACATGGGAATTCCCTCCGTTGGGGATTTGAATCGGGTAGCTGTTTTGAGACCGTGGGGGCTTTGGGGGTGTTTGTGGTCCGTGGTGTTTGTCGCGATGTCGTCGGTTAACTTTTAGCTCTGTCAGGCTACATTAAACATGTAGATAGAAAGAAATGTGGTAACTCAAGACCTCAAGTTTAGGAGTTGATCAAATTTAGAATCTGATCTTTCACTCCAGACTGATTGTTGGAAAGTAGTTTGTTTGAAAAATGTAGCTGCTGCAGAGCTAAAATGTATAATTCATGGGGAAAACCATACTCGTGGAAATGCAACATGCACAATCATGCGGCGTAAGCTACGACTGGACTCACACTTTGCGTCTGTTCTCTGGACGCTCTGTGTGCCTTGAATAATGAGATCACAAGCCCATATGGCTCCCTCATCTGCTGCCTTGCAGGGAAACGGGTGCAGCTGCCGTGTCACAAGTTGCTTCATCAGAGAAAAATGTACTCGCCGTCCTTCAGTTATCTGCAGGATCTTCAGATTTTGGGAAATTCGATATTGATGCCGTGACTAAATATGGAAAAATCCATATTTGTGTTGAATGCAGCCAGGAATGACCGTCTTAACTCATTTTAACGGCTATTATTTTTGTGTCCTAGGTCGGCTGCTGGGTCCCGATTACCTCCGGTGCATTGTGTCATGGAGAGCGTCCGTGAAGCGTTCTGAATGCTCCACAGCTGGATGAACGTGAACATCAGTCCTGGTGATTTCAGATGTCTGAGAGCTCGTCCGTACCTTTTGGATAAAGTTGGACCGACTACCAGCTCTGGATCACATGCTCCTGAAGATGAAGTTTAATTTTCTCAGAAGCTAAAATAATTTGAAGAATCCTGATTTATTTCATTACATAGATATTTTGGCCGTGTCCACATGTCTACCGTGAGCAAATGGGACTGCGTTATGGCTGCTGAGTCCCCCCATCCAACTCACTTCCCCGTTTGTTGTGGTGGAGAGTGACGTTTGGACGATGCAGCGAAACGGCGGCGTCATAGGCAATGGCAGCCAGGCGTGGGTGCTCCGGCGGGTTCGACTCACCTGGCTGAGTTTCATGCTTTTCTTCATCTTGGTTTTCTTTCCACTCATTGCACATTACTACCTCACCACCATCGATGAAGCGGGCAGCCTGGACAAGCGCATCTTTGGCCCACGACCCGGAGGCGAACTGTGCGAAGCCAAACACGTGCAGGACCTGTGCCGGATCCGGGAATCGGTGAGCGAAGAACTGTTACAGCTGGAGGCTAAAAGGCAGGAGCTCAACGGTGAGATCGCCCGTCTGAACTTGCGGATCGAGGCCTGCAAGCGGAGCATTGACAGCGCCAAACAGGACTTGCTGCAACTCAAAAATGTCATCAGCCAGACGGAACACTCTTATAAGGAACTCATGGCTCAGAATCAGCCCAAGTTGTCGTTGCCGGTCCGACTGCTACCTGACAAAGACGACCCCGGTCTCCCTCCGCCCAAATCCATACGGGCCTGTCGATTGCATACCTGCTTCGACTACGCCAGGTGTCCTCTCACATCCGGGTTCCCCGTTTATGTATATGACATGGGGTCCTATTCCTGGGGTGAGAACATCGACCCGCTGGTTAAACAAGCCTTCGCATCTTCGGTTAAAAGCAGCATCTATGTGACGGATAATCCTGATATCGCTTGTCTTTATGTTGTACTTGTGGGAGAGATTCAAGACTCCTCCCCGCCATCGCCGTTGGATTTGGAAAAGCAGCTGAAGGCACTGCCATACTGGAGGTCCGATGGGCATAATCATCTGCTGGTTCACCTTTCCAGAAAGTCCTTGATTCAGAACTTCTTGTACAATGTAAGCACAGGCCGGGCAGCTATAGCACAGTCTACCTTTCTGGAACGACAATACAGGGAGGGTTTTGACCTGGTGGTGTCTCCGATGGTCCATGCACTTTCCGAGCCCAACTTTCTGGAAGTGCCTCCGCAAGTGCCGGTCAAGCGGAAGTATCTTTTCACTTTCCAGGGCGAGAAGGTGGAATCCCTGAGGAGTAGCTTGCTGGGGGCTCCACCGCAGTCTTTCGAGGAAGAAATGGAGGGGGATCCACCCGCCGATTATGACGACCGCATCATCGGCACCCTCAAAGCCGTACAGGATAGTCACCTCGATCAGGTGCTTATTGAATTCACCTGCAAGAATCGACCAAAACCCAGTCTCCTGACCGAATGGGCGCTGTGTGGGGAGCGTGAAGATCGAATAGAGGTTCTGAAGGCATCTACGTTTGCGTTGGTCATCTCTCCAGGTGATGGACAGCTGGTGGCGTCTGCAGGGTGCAACATGCGTCTGTTTGAGGCCCTGGAGGTTGGGGCCATTCCGGTAATTCTTGGAGACCATTCAAGGCTACCATATCACCACCTTATACGCTGGAGTGAGGCGACCATCATGGTTCCCAAGCCTCGGATTACGGAGTTGCACTTTCTTTTGAGGAGCCTTTCAGACAATGACCTACTGGCCATGCGCCGGCAGGGTCGATTTATTTGGGAGACATACTTTTCCACATCCGAGAGTATCTTCAACACCATTTTGGCTAGTATCCGAACTAGCATTCAAATACCAGCAGCACCCATTAAAGAGGAGCGAGCTAAGGAGATTCCTCACAAAGCTGGAAAGATGGCCGGAACAGATGCCAACATGGCTGACAACGGAGACTTGGATCTCGGGCCGGTGGAAACGGAACCCCCGTACGCCTCACCCAGATTTTTGCGGAATTTTACCTACACGGTGTCTGATTTGTACCGAACGTGGAATCGAGCTCCTGGTCCTTTCCATTTGTTCCCTCACACACCCTTAGACCCTGTTCTTCCCTCAGAGGCCAAGTTCCTTGGCTCGGGAACTGGCTTTCGGCCCATTGGCGGGGGATCGGGCGGTTCTGGGAAGGAGTTTCAGGCCGCGCTTGGAGGAAACATCCCACGAGAACAGTTCACGGTGGTCATGTTGACGTACGAGCGAGAAGAGGTGCTGATGAATTCCCTCGAGAGGCTGAACGGGCTCCCCTATCTGAACAAGGTGGTGGTTGTATGGAATTCTCCCAAACCACCGTCGGATGACCTGCTGTGGCCGGACATTGGGCTGCCCATTGTGGTGAGTCGAGTGACATTTAAAAATACTTTATATATGTGATGTAAATATATCGTATTTGTCGATATTTATATATATCGTAATTGTGATTCAAATGTGCAATATTACTTTGCTTCAATAATTTTTTTTTTATTCATTCATTCATTCATTCTCTTCCGCTTAATCCTATACTTGGGTCGTGGGGGGAGGGGTTCCCCATGCCCATCCAGGGGAGAATGTTTTGGGTGCTGGGCAGACAGGGCCAGGCCAGGGTGCCAATCTATTGGTAATTCAGTGGACCTGGGATTTGAACCAGAACCCTTATGTTTATAGCCCAACGCCCTAACTACTGCGCTACCACTCCCTCTTCTGGTCACTTTTGCATTTGGTCAGTTCTCTCACCATAGAGGTAGCATGAGGCGGTGTCTACAACCCACACAAGTT
>JAOUQT010056667.1:0-10647 GCA_025769995.1 Xyliphius kryptos | reverse complement strand
TGAAAATTTCATGTCAATAGCACCTCTAGAAATATATTTACTGAGAAAAATGGTGACGTGTTCAATACTTCACCCGCTGTATATACTTATGCTCCAGGTTCTCTATATCTGAATGTGGGTGCATTTAACATGACGTCAGCGGAGGCAGAGCATTTAAGATGGTTTTATCGCAAACTAGTGCTAGGACATCTTCCCATTACAGTGCAAGTTCCCCAGCATTCCACTGAAGGTAGAAACAGACCTGTCTATGACCACAAGCTAAGGCTGCATGTCCTTAGGTGCAGACATACCTTAGTTCTCCTTAGATGCAACCCTAGCAATTTTCTTTTAAACATGACAACCCAAATACATTTATTAGACAGAATTACATATTTAATTTATTATTTTAGTGGCCTATAATGTGATTTTTTTTCATTAAATATTTCAGTAGTTTAATTAAATAAAGGCATTTTATTAGAGTCAATTAAAAAAGGGAATTAATTAACTTATGCACTGCTATTGATACCTGGTCGCTGAAGGAGGATGAATCTTGAGCCTTGGTTGTCGCAAGGTTTCTTTCAACTACACAATGCAGTTTTTCTTGTCAATGTCCCTTCACCTTGATAATTGAAGGTTTAGACTTCGTACACTGTGAAGATGCTTAACAAAGATGTACGAGGTGCTGATTTTTAAATTTTTTTCAGATACCCAACTATGTGTGGACTAGATCTAACCGTTTGATTTTATTTCTCATTTCGTCATTATGGTTCAAACAACCTCCTCATCATGCTTGTGTGCCACATCTGGCCCGTCTATTGCTGACCTATGCTGTATACTGAAGTGGCCTAGCAGTTCTATCAGCAAATTTAGTCAATAACTGAAATTAAAAAATAATTTCAAATATTATTCAATATATTAACAATATTTTTTGTTTTAAATGCTGTACTGAATGAATTATTTATAAAAAAAAAATATATATATATATATATATTTTCCAAGTAAAATCCAGAGCAACATAAAAAAAACTAATGCTTTTTTAAAAGAGTACATCATAAAGTGTGTGCTAATTGAAAAAGTTAATAAAATGTCTTCTTGTTCTCTCGATATCACATCGTAACAGTTTTTCCCCCCTGTTTTTGCTGTCTACTATTTTTCATCAGAGCACGTCATCTGAATTAGCTTGTCTTTGACTCAGTTCTTTATATTACGTTACTTCTTGCTTCAGACCTCGCCCGTGCTCCCGAATCTGCATAGATCTGATCTGGCTGCGGACAGACTTTTGTGTTCGCAATTCATCTGTGAGTTTACAGCACAGCGAAGCCCGTACCGTAAAGATTTGGGTCTGCAGTGAACAACGTCTGGTCTGCCTTTTAGTGACCTCTGCTCTATATAAATAAAGCTTAAACTATTAATACTAAAGGCAAAAACTGATTCAGATTTAGAACTTGTAACAATAACCTAAAACAAGTTAAATTGTAGAGTATGAAGGCAGTAAAGTTGAGTCCCAACTGACAGTTCATTGTATCATTAATGGGGCTTTCAGTGCATCCTTGTGAAGTTTACTGTTTGGCAACACTAGTTGTTGGCTGTCCTTTCTAAGACAGGGTTTTAAATACTTACCCAGTAACAGCTGAAAGACATAAAAGAAAAGTCCATAGACACTGTTTGGCTGATTTACTGCACTGCTGTTACCAAAGATGGATCCTAACAGTCCAAATCCTTGACCCCATCTACAGAAAAGAAACACAGACTGGGTTTAAAATGAAGAACTTATGTAAATAACGTTAGAAAGTTAATATGATTGACCCAGATCTTTGGGCAACAGAAAACACAACAAAAGATCTGAAACTAAATAAAAACAAGACAAATAAATGATTTTGACATAGTCCTGCAATAAGATAAGCAGTAGTCTCTAAAACATACGAAACACAATGACAGCTTTAAAAAAAATTGTTTAACCCTCATACGGTGTGTGACAATCAAGTCTATGACACAATAACCACGTGCAAGACTTATGATGAAAAACAGCATGAGAATAAAAAAAATTTAAAATAAATAAATGACCAACAACTTGAAGAACATCCTTTTTTGGAACCCTGTATGAATAAAGGTAATGTAATCAGTTTAGTTGCCCCACCCTCCTTTTTTCACCATGCCTGATACCCAAAAGCAATGTCAAATGTGGACTTTAAACTCAGCCAATGGTCTTTGATTTCATCTGCATGTGGCCTTTAAATGCCTCTGTTACCTAAATGAATCTGGCTTTGACAGGGAAAAATTCAGTGATAACCCTTATCAGTCCTCTGCGTCAGCCCATGAAGTAGTAGCTAAGGGGTCACTGATCATCGAATTAGCAATGGTTGCTTATAAAACTAGCAGTACATTAAAATATAAGGATATTCACACTGGTCTCTGTATTTTATATTACAATGTTTCCCCTCTTGTCAAACAAGGAGAATGTAATTTAAACCAGTTTAGATTTATCATCTTGACCAATTAATCAAATGCTAGGGTCGCAGAGGAAACACACCCACACAAACACTCTATAAGGGCAATTTAGAACAGCTAATACACCTTGAATTCATGATTTTTGAACAGTGTGAGGATACCCACACAGACACAGGGAGAACATGAAAACTCCACACAGATTAGGATTCCCTGGATCCCCAGCTATGAGATGTAGTGAGAACAGTTGACAGTTCATCTTGTAACAATTTGACACTTAACCCATTTAAACTGCACTTCTAAACAAAAAGTGAATTTGTGCTTATTAAGCAACAGATTCTTTTGAGAGGAAAACCACAAACTGCTGTCACATCAGCAACTTGTGACAAATGTCTAGTAATATGGAAATCATACAGCCATTTACAAACATTTGGACATCATGCCTTAAATACACCAAGGTCTAAATCCTTAAATTCAGCCATTTCATTCAGTTGCAATACCAATGTCATAACATCAAGCACCTAGTCGTGTATTTGGCAATATTTTTTTTTTTTTTTTCCCAATATTTTGAGGAACAGTTTTTTTTCCCTTAAAGCATGACTGTCTCAGTGCATAAAACCAAGTCCATAAAGGCATAGTTGGGCGAGATTGGTGTGGAAGTACTTCTAAAGTCCACACAGAGTCTTAACCTTAAATTCATTTAATATATTTGGGATAAAATAGAATATAATTAAGAGTCAGGTCCTTTTGTCCAATATCAGTTATTCTCTTTTGGATGAATGTTAAAATATTTCCAGACACAATCCAAACCGGAGTTTCCAGAATGGCGGAAGTCAAGAGGGAACAAGATTAGAATGGCATCTCATAAAAGCGTTTATGAATGTAAGACCTTTTTAATTCTTTTAGTTAGGGGTGTTCAATATGACAATATTGTTAAGCTTTTTGCTAGTTCCCTTTAATGAACCCTATTGCCCCACAGATAAACCAAATCACAGCACACAGGAACATCTTCATTTATGTGCCCACCCCTTTTTCCCAAGCGAGCGGGAATCCATTAACAAACATTCATATCTAATATGGACCAAGCCGACGTGACAAACGTGTTTTGCAGTTTGCACAGATGTGGTTATTACATTGTATGGTTGCATGACAAACCTTTTCAACTACTTTAAAAGGAGACATCCCAAACAATACACTGCAAGTCAAATAGCCAAAAGAGCTCGTTACCGCTACAATCGGACCAAAACAAACAACGCTAACACAAGCATTTGAGAGAGGAACTCCATATGAGAGGATGAGTAAACGATGGAGCGAGGTAACAGAAGCAGTAACTTTTTACCTAGCAAAGGACATGTTTTTTTTTTAAAACAGTGGAAAATGAGGACTTCCAAAAAGTCATAAAAGTTGTTGACCTGCAAAACGAGTTAACCAGCCGCAAATAATTCTCAGACACTTCCATGCTACAGATAAACTCAGAATGTCATGCCAAGATTAAAAAAACAAAGATTGAATTAACAAGTGTTTTTGCAACAAAAAAACAAAATAATATAGCAGGTGCACTATGTGGTGCTTTATTTTCAAGTCTTCCACTATCTTTCGCTTAATCCTCTACAAGGGTTGCTCGCGGGGACTCATTATGGCCATCCAGGACAGGGCGTCAAATACACCCAGGACAGGGCGCCAATGAATCGCTGGGCACACTCTCACACACAATAGGGTGCAATATAGAGCAGCCAATATACCTTGAATTCATGTTTTTTGGAATGTGGGAGGAAACCACAAAAAAAATCCACGCAGACACATGGAGAACATGGAAAATCCACACAGGTTGTGATTCGAACCCCAGCGTCGAGAGGTGAACGTGCCAACTACTAAAGCCAGCATGCCGCCCCGCATATTAATAGTAATATTTAAGTTACAGCAAACTGCTTTTACTAAACTATTTTATCAGCTTGCCATATTCTTTATTGATGCCTTGTTCTTGTTATAATGTGTTAGCTGTTACAATGAGATTTTGTAACACACTTTACCTGAGTGGTGTATTTACCTTTTTTAACCAGTGTTAAAATTGCAGGTACAGATTCAAAAATTAGTTTTAGCCAAAATTGGTTCTTTTGGTGCTTTGTTTTAACATTGGAAGATTAGTTTGGTTGTACACAAAAAAGAATCGTGATACAACCGGTATCGTGATCCTGGGAAAAAAATCATATATGATATGATATTTTTGCCATATCGCCCACCCCTACTTCCAAGCAGTATAAAGATGTGCTGTTCAACAGATCAGGTCAGGCTTATATTAGATGACACCTAATGTCTAATAATGCAATAAAGGATCAGAATATCCCTGATTCACAGACACTTATTAGGCCAAAAGGCAATGGTATACAAAAAAAAAACATGCATAACAAAAGCAGATAACTGACAACCATACAATTAACCTAAATAAACTAACTCATTTCAAACATCCAAGAAGCTAACACTGCCCTGATTTGACCTAATTATTGCTTTTATTCCCCTGTAGCTACAGCTCTGTTCTATTGCCAAACCATTGTGAACAGAATAGAATGAACTGAACTGTTTAGGCAAAAAATGCAGAGAGTGTATGGAACTGCACACTTATACAAATAGGAGTTACCCATTTGTACAGTCAGTTTGGTAGATGAGGAATTTCTGAAGTGTCCACACTACTTAACTGATTTGAAGTTCTACTTGTTTAGAGCATTTCTAATAATACATTTAGATACAGTCTAGCCATAACACACTATAGCACATCATCTGTGGCTTTGTCCCACATGACTGCATGAGATGACCATGTGACGTGTAGCAATGAAGACATCAACGATGCAAACAAAGACATAAAAAAATGTGCACATTAAACCCCCTAAAAATATTAATACAAAAAGTGTGAATTACATGACTAATTAATGACTAAAAATGATAGGAATATCTGAATTAAATGTTTATACAATTATTTAGTCAAGTTAAATAATTAAGTTGAAACTATCCACATTAAGATATCATGACTGGAAATAAGCAAAGGTATTCAACATCAAGGCTCAGTCATTAAAGTGGTTGCAAAGTGAAATGTTTAAACAGAACATTTCCCAACTTACGATTGCAAAGATTTTGGCTTTCTTCATCCATGTTTGATAAAATTGTGAAAACATTCTGAGAAGTCAAGACGTTAAAAGGGAACGTATGTTTCGTTATCATTTCCTCCTCATGCCAGTATACATGTATAAAAATGTGTAAAAGTAAAGTGTTCCTCCAGGACTATTGTGTGACACAAGCACCACTGGATTGCAAACCAAGTCGCACAAATCCAGGTTAAAGTTGATTTAGCAACAGCCCAGTCTTTGGCCAAACCTAATCTACAATGTACTGTTACTTGGTGGATATTATAAGGTATTTTGTGCTTGTTTGGCAGCAGTCCAGATCAAGAATATATTGGTATTGTATACATTTAGTAATTTAGCAGAAACTTTGATTCAAAGTGACTTATAAGTTGGAGAACACCACAAGTCAGTAGTTAAGGAAAAACAGATACACTGTGGTATTTGCAAATCTGATCATTATACAATCCAGCTTCTCGATTTTTTTTTCTTCATAGCAAGTGCTTAAGAAATGTGTTTTGAGATGTAAAAATGCTAAGTGACTTAGACTTACAAACCATGTTGGTAAGAACATTCCTACATTTCACAATCCATTCTCTACTTGGATCACGTTGGGGTTCCCAATGCCCATCCAGGGGAGAAGGTCTCGGGCGCTGGGCAGATACACACAGGACAGGGCATCAATCCATCACTGGGCACACACTTACTTACACAACCACTCACTATACAGGGCAATTTAGAGCATTCAATTTGCCAGGAATCCAAGTTTTTGGACTGTGGCAGGAAATCGGAGAACCCAGAGAAAACCCAACCGGAAACTCCACCCAGATCGGGATTCGAACAGGCAATCCCCTGCACTAAGAGGCGAACGTGCTAACCACTAACCCCCATGCCACCCGCATTTCACAATTATGAAAAGAAAAAATACAGATGGCTGAGCAGCTTAAAACAAGAATTTTTAAAAACTTTTATAATTATTAGTATTTGAGCTACACATTTAATTCCTTGATGGGAGGGACAACATCCTTTAAGTGTGGATTTGGCTTACTATCCCCATATCTGTGTGGGTTTCCTCCAGGGTCTGTGGGCAACGGTCCAAACAAACACTAGTAGGTGCATTGCCGATAAGAAGTTTTGGGGTTTGGTTAGAACGTTAACAGTTTTATTTTCAATATACAGCCCCAATAATTTACAGAAATATCTTCAAAAGTCTTCTAAAGCTACTATCACTCAGAAAAGCAAAAATCTGAAAAGCTCAGTGGATCGGTGGAATAGTAGCAGAGTGGAATTTATGCTACTTTACAAAGCTACCCAATTTACTCTTTGCACCTCTGGAACATTACCCCCATGATAGGCATTACTGTCAACAAATAAACTAATGTGCGATAATCTCAATGACCAACACTGAATATTTACTCTATAGATCGAAATATAATTTGGTTTTAGAAGTATAATTATTAACTTTAATAATAGCAACCTGCAACCTTCCAAACATCCATAGAAATTAATTGAACAGATCTGTGGCGGAACATTTTTCTTTAATATTGTTTTCCAGCGGGCGAGACAATTACAACACACAGCTCATTCAACAGAAACGGTCCAGCTCAGCTAAGTTTTATCTCCAGCCTGGTACCAAGCAGGTTGGTTTAAATTTATATGCTGCTGTAGTAACTGAGCGAAGCCTCATTCTAACCGAATTTGAGAAAAATATGCCAGGTTTCTTGATGGACAGAGTGATGGATTGCCGCCCTGTCCTGGGTGTATCTTTCCAGCACCCGAGACGGTTTCCCCTGGATGGGCATAGGGAAGCCCCCTACCCCTCATAAAGGAATAAGCAGAAGACAATGAATGAATGAATTATCTCACGGGGGTCTGGATTTGGAATCATACTCAAAATCAAAGTGAAAAATCAAATGACAGGCTGATCCAACTTCAGTGGAAATTCCTGAAAACAAATTATGTCGGTGCCGTGGACCCTGGGTTCCTTCTATTGCATGACAATGCTAGGCCTTGTGTGGCTGAAGTGTGTCAACAGTTCCTGCATGATGGCATTGATGCTATGGTCTGACCTGCCCGTTCCCCAGACCAGAATCCAATCGAGCACATCTGGGACATCGCCACATTACACCACAGACTGTCCAGGAGATGACTGATGCGTTAATCAAGGTCTGGGAAGCGATTCCTCAGGGGAACATCTGTTTCCTCATCAAGAGCATGCCCAGGCATTGTAGGGAGGTCACACAGGCACGTGGAGGCCACACACATTACTGAGCCTCATTTGAACTTGTCTTGAGGAATTTTCACTGATTTGGTTTTGAGTAGGATTCCAAATCCAGACCTCCATGAGATAATCATTTTTATTTACATTGATCGTTTTTATGTTCTTTTGTTCTCAATGCATTCCACTATCTACTAAATAAAGATTTTTAACTGAAATATTTTATTCTTTGAGATCAAGGATGTGAGGGCGGCATAGTAGCTAAGTTGTTAGCACCTCTCAGCGCTGGGGATCCCATGTCCTCCCCGTGTCCGCGTGGGTTTTCTCTGGGTTCTCCGGTTTCCTCCCAAAATTCAAAAACATGGATTCCAGGTAAACTGAATGCTCTAAATTGCCCCGTGGATGTGTGAATGAGTGTGCCCAGTGATGGATTGGCGCCCTGTTCTGGGTGTATCTGCCCAGCGCCCCAGATGTTCTCCCCTGAATGGGTATGGGGAGACCCTAGTAGAGGGTAGCAGTAGATAATAGATGGATGAATGGATCTAGGATGTGTTATTTTTGTGTTCCCTTTATTTTTTTGAGCAGTGTGGTATTCATGGACTAAATATAATTGATAATATTTTATATAATATAATTGACCCCTGATCAATTCAAAGGATGACAATATAACTTGTTCTGTTATCCCACCTGAAGACTCCCACTAAACACAATTAATTAAATCTAACAAAGAACTATTCATGTGCATTATGTGATGTCTACACCCATAATAACATGGGCTGTGTCTGAAATCACCTACTACCATACTACACAGTATGTAAAGGCAGGTTAGAATAGTAGTGTTTCTAAAAATGCAGAATTTATCAGCAGAATGTGAAAAACAGCCATTTGGCGATTTTATCAAATAAAATGGCAGCAAGGGGTAGTGCATCTCTGGGAAGACTTGATGATATGTCTTCCAGAAGGCAGATGGGATTGCATTATGTAGGATTCTAAGAAGGACCGTTCGCAACGCCTTTTGAGAGAATTTGGACATTTTCCTGCTCTGCACACCTCTCTTCCTCCTTTACCTTAGTACAGGAGTCACATTCCTGAAAACATGACATACACAGACAGCCAGGGATAAAAGGGGCATCTAACAGAGTCACACAGGTCGGTCTGGTTCACAGAACAGACACTCAAGAAACAAACACATGTCCGGTCTAGTTCACTCACAGACAAACTACACTTTTATGCAGCATTGAACTGGATTCATAGACATAAAACTGGAACTTGAAACATGATTAGCTACTGGAAATACGAGTAAACACGCCGGATTTACACTCAGCAAATGCACTGGGTTCACACAAGTGGCACACGCTCAGCACCCACACTGAGTGGGGTCATACCTGGGACCCAAGCCTGGACCAGGACTTATGCTTGGATCTAGATTTCCCTAGTGACTTAACCAGATTAACTGGGCCCTCAAACCACAAATCATCATAACCCATGAGTGTGTGAATGGGAAGGATATGCCCATACTGAAATGAACCACCTGACTTCATTGGGGGGCCTGATACAATCAAGTCCCTCCACAGAACAGAGTGATTCCAATTTATTCCTCCAAATGGATTATGGAGTTGTAAAACACTGAGGCCACCATTAAGTGCAACCAACAAAGGAAAAGAACCAAGCCTGGGACCTGAATAGACACCCAAAGTTAAATGCTAACAAACAGTGCTAACAGCTAACAAACAGCTAAATGCTAACAAACAGCTAACAAATAGCTAAATGCTAAGGCAAATGGCTCATGCTACCCACAGTCTCACTTTAGCAGAGGAACGCTGTAGGTGGGATGGACCAGAAGGCAAGGACAGCTTACCCCTGGGGACCGCTACTGGCCCTGCAATTACAGTGGTGAAAGGTCATTCTGTAACACCAGTTCCATAAATGCAGTGCAGTAATGTACACTGAGTCCCAGGTTGGGTGTAAAAGGAACTTGTGACTTTTTGCATTTTTCTGTTTGTCTTATAGCAAAGTAAAACAATGAATTAACATCAAAGTATGTTAAAAAATGCTTCCTAATGAAAATATTAAATTAATATTATTAGTCTCTCACTCACGTGCACATACACAACAAATTATAATAAGCAATTAGGCACTAGAGGACATCATTATTGTGAAACAATTACAGGAAATAAGTGTTGTGAGGCATGACGCGTAGCAGAGTAAACAGGTTTTCAAACATAACATTTTTAAATGAAAGTTTAAGACTTTCATTAACTGAATGCTGCAATAAATAATAAATACTGATTAAATTGAACTATTTATCATTTCTAATTTTTTCATTGTAGAGGATCATCGGGTGGTTGGTCCTGATGTTTCTCTTTATGCTGTAAGTGGTTCTGACATTCTTCTACCCTGTTGGATTGAACCCAGTACCAGTGCTCTGGATATGAGGGTGGAGTGGTTTAGGACAGACTTGGTGGACCCAGTGGTTCATTTCTACGAAGATCATGAAAATACCAATACTAACCAAATTCCATCATACAGAGGGAGAACAAATTTATTTTCAGAGGAGCTGCAGAAAGGTAACGCCTCACTGCTGTTAACTGATGTTCAAGTTTCTGATGATGGAGATTATAAATGTTTCATTAAGGCTCCAACCTGGTATGATGACATCAGCGTTATATTAAATGTTGAAGGTGAGTTACAACAGAACACTTCACTAACACTACATTAATATCATACATGAAATATATAAAGTATAAACTGTATTTCATGATGTGATTACAGTTGTTGGAACAGCTCCAGTGATCACGCTGGAAAAATATGATACATCAGGAGGATTTAGTCTGCTGTGTGAATCTAAAGGCTGGTATCCTGAGCCTGAGCTTCAGTGGATGGGTAATGAAG
>JAOUQT010056660.1:0-10647 GCA_025769995.1 Xyliphius kryptos | reverse complement strand
ATATAAGCTTTGTTCAATCACTTAAGTGTTTGTGCCTCTCTCCTTTTAAACGAATGCGCGGACAGATTTGTCAACAAAAATAAAGGGAACACTTAAACAACACAATGTAAGTCAACCACACTTCTGTGAAATTAACTTGTTCAGTTAGGAAGCAACACTTTTTGTGAATTAATTTCACTTGCTGTTGTGCAAATGGAACAGAACACAGGTAGAAATTAGAGGCACTTAGCAAGACAACCCTTTAAAGGAGTGTTTCTGCAGGTGATGACCACACATCTTTTCTCTCTCATCCTTTCTGGCTGATGTTTTCATCACTTTTGCATCTTACCAGTTCTCTTACCATAGAGGTAGCATGAGCAGTGTCTACAACCCACAGATGTTGTTCAGGTGGTGCGGCTTATTCAAGATGGCACATCAATGTGGCAAAAAGGTTTGCTGTGTCAGTCAGCACAGTGTCCAGAGCGTGGAGCAGATACCAGGAGACAAGCCAGTACACCAGGAGACGTGGATCCACGTTTTTTGACTGTGGGAGGACACCGGAGAACCCAGAGGAAACCCATGTGGACACGAGAATAACTTGGAAACTCCACTCAGATTGTGATTTGAACTGGGAATCCCAAGCGCTGAGAGGCGAACGTGAACTTGTACATACATACATTAGACCAGAGGTCACTAATAGGCAGACCGTGGTCCAGGGCCGGACCCAGACGTTGTTTACTGCGGACCTAAACCGATAATTATATGGCACATACTGTATATGTATATTCACCGTGCAGTTTATACTCTCAAGTCCCAAAATCTTTTCAATTGTGTTTTATAAATCAGAAGGATTGGATAACAAACTACAATCTTTTTATTTTTATTATCCCTAGTCAGTTTATTTATTCAAGTAAATCTACCAGTAAAGATGGAATTTTCGCATTAGCGTAAGTTAATTTAGATTGTAGTTTGTTCTTTACATTTTTTCTTTAATATTTTGTTGGAGTTTGTTTTCTCTAATATTGATTTAATAAAAGTAATTTTAAAACAAATTGTTTGTGAGAAAAAGCATCTTCAAAACGTAAACATCTGCAAAATGTGAAATATCAAACTCTACCGACCTACAAATCAGTACACAAACTAGTAGCTTATTATATTACCTAGTACTCTTGAAGTTGTTCTGAGCGTACAAAAGGTTGGTGACCTCTAAGTTTGAGTAAGGTCTGGACTTTGGCTTGACAAAATTTACTGAAATTTAATTAAATATGTCTGCACTGCACACTATTTGTTGCAATGTGCTAATTTCTAAGCCACTGTACCACCCAAACATCCATACTGTTGAGAAAAGCAGCATTTACAGTGAGAAAAATAAGTGTTTGAACACCCTGTGACTTTGTGTCATGGCCGCTACCACAGAACGACAAGATCACTTCCAGCTTGCAAGTGTTCGTTCATTTTAACAGTCTTTTCTTTTAGAGAAAAAAGGAATATAACAAAATCCAAAAGACTGGAATGAAAATCCATTCACGGGCGCGATGCTGAAACGAAAACCCAGTCCGACAGGCCCAACAGCAGCACACCGGCCGAGAGAGAGTAGCGGCGTCGCGGCGAGAAGAGTCCCGTCGCCCGCTGCTAGAAGAGTCCCGTATCACGGCTGAAAACACAATATACTCCTCAGTAGAGCAGTCCAGGAAACAATACAGTCAGGGCAGATCGCAGAGTACGTGGTAAGTAACATTAATCCAGCGTAAGGAGTACCGCTGCGATCGTGCTTTATATACGGAGACCGATTAGAACTCCGGTGAAGTGCCCCGCCCCCTAACCGGGGATCGGTGAGACGACGGGTCGCGATTAGGCGAAGGGCGAGCCGTGAGTCTTACATTAATGGGGGCGGACGACCCCTGGGTCTGTGGGCAGGCCGATCTGGATGGGATAGGTGGAAATCTGCAATAAGCTGGGAGTCAAGGATATCGTCAGCTCCCACCCAACTGCGCTCCTCGGGCCCAATTCCCTCCCAATCGACCAAGTACTGGATCTTCCCGCCTGCTCGTCTGGAATCTAATAGTTCCGAGACCCTGTAAACATCGGGAACCCCGCGTGCCGAGTTACTACCCGAGGCCTCCCTCCCCTCACTGTCCAAGGGTCCCGACACAAACGGTTTGAGCAGAGAGACGTGGAAGACAGGATGCACTCTCCACGCAGGCGGCAGATTGAGGCGATAAGAAACGTCATTAATGCGTTCACGGATGCAGTAAGGGCCCACAAATTTAGGTAGCAGTCTGCGCGAGGTAGTGCGACAGCGCAAATTTTTTGAGTTTAACCACACCTTGTCACCCGGGGCATAAGACGGAGCCTGCAAGCGACGGCGATCCGCAAATTTCTTCCCCCGCTGTATGGCTACCTGAATCCTCTGATGCACCTGCAACCACACTTCCTCACTGCGTCGAAACCAATCGTCCACCGCAGGAGCCGCAGAGGGTTCAGGATCCCAGGGGGCGAATGGAGGTTGATACCCAAAAATACACTGAAATGGCGTAATGCCCGTAGCAGAATGCCGTAAAGAGTTTTGGGCGATTTCGGCCCATGTTAGGAACCGTGGCCAGTCGGTAGGGTTGTTATGACAAAAAATGCGCAAAAATTTGTTAAGCTCCTGATGGGAGCGCTCGCAGAGTCCATTGGTCTCCGGATGTTGTCCCGACGACAGGCTCACCGAGGTGCCTAACTTTTCAAAGAATGCCCTCCATACCGCCGAGGTGAATTGGGGCCCGCGGTCAGACAATATTTCCTCCGGTATGCCAAACAGGGAGAATATACTCTGAAATAATAATTCTGCTGTGTAAAATGCGGAGGGCAGTCCCTTAAGCCGAATAAATTTAACTGCCCGGGAAAAACGGTCGCTAACGGTCAAGATGGTATTAAATCCCTCTGACAGGGGCAAATCAGTAACAAAGTCTATCGCCACATGTGACCAAGGGCGCGTGGGGGTGGGTAACGGAACTAATTTCCCCACAGGCAAAGATTTGGGAGTTTTACAAGCCGCACAAATAGAGCATGATAAAACGAACTCCTGCGTGTCCTTGTTCAAAGTCTCCCACCAGTACTTTCTGCGAATGATCTGGATGGTGCGAGAAACCCCCGGATGGCCAGTGCACACGGCGGTGTGAGCCCATGTTATGAGGCGGCTACGGAAAGCCTTAGGCACATACATTAAACCCTCGGGAGGTTGATACGGGACCCGCGCATTACGTACCGCCCGACGAATCTCACGATCCAAATCCCAGCGAACCGCGTTGATGAAGCACTTAGGTGGCAAAATGGGACGAAACCGATCCGGGTCGTCCTCCGATACTTCGTAGCGACGGGACAAAGCATCCGCCGCTGCATTCGAGCTTCCCGGTCTGAAAGTTATGTGAAAGTTGAAGCTGTTAAAAAACAACGACCACCGTGCCTGACGAGCATTAAGGCGACGCGCACTCTTTAAATACTGGAGGTTTTTGTGGTCCGTAATGACCGAAAATGGGGTGGTGGTCCCCATAAGCCAATGCCTCCACTCCTCGAGCGCCAGCTTAACCGCCAATAGTTCGCGATCACCGATGGAGTAATTGCGTTCTGCCGCCGATAGCTTGCGTGAGAAGAACGCCACCGGTCGCAGGGTGGAATGCTTGCTATTGCGTTGAGATAAAACGGCCCCAACCCCCAGCGCAGAGGCATCCACTTCAACGATGAAGGGTTTGTCCGGATCAGGGAGTACCAGAACAGGGGCGGAAGAAAAACATTGTTTCATCTTAGAGAAAGCATAATCGGCCTCGGTAGTCCAAACTAGTTTTTTGGGTTGTCCTTTAAGTACCGCCGTGATAGGTAACGCGATGGTGCTAAAAGATCGTATAAATTTCCTGTAGAAATTAGCAAAACCCAAAAACCGCTGAACCTCTCGGATAGTAGTGGGTACCGGCCAATCCAGGATAGCCCGAACTTTAGCCGATTCCATGTTGATAGCCCCTGGTGACAGGTCAAACCCCAAAAACGAAATTTGCCTCCGAAAAAATTCACACTTCTCGGCTTTGACAAACAGATTGTTCTCCCGCAACCGTTCTAAAACCATGCGTACATGACGACGGTGGGTGTGCAGGTCAGGTGAATACACTAGTATGTCATCTATGTAAACTAGAGTGAAGTCCTCTAAAAAATCCCGTAACACGTCGTTGACGAAAGCTTGAAACACGGCAGGAGCGTTGGTGAGACCGAAAGGCATTACCAAGTATTCATAGTGCCCCGTGGTAGTAACAAACGCTGTCTTCCATTCATCTCCCTCCCTAATACGTACTAAATTATAGGCATTGCGGAGGTCCAATTTGGAAAAAACAGTGGCTTTGCCCAGGCGTTCAAGGGCCGAGGGTACCAACGGTAAAGGATACGCAAACCGACGTGTGACCTGGTTAAGACCTCTATAATCAATGCATGGTCTGAGCTCCAAATTTTTCTTGGGGACAAAGAAAAACCCCGACGCAACAGGGGATTTAGAGTGCCGGATAATACCCAGATCCAAAGCTTCGGCAATGTACTCACGCATGGCCCTATTCTCTGCTACGGATAGTGGGTATGGGCTAACTTTGGGAAGTTTGGCGTCAGGAACCAATTCGATAGCACAATCATAGCTCCGATGGGGGGGTAACAGTTTAGCCTGTTTATCACAAAATACCTCCGCTAAATCGTGAAATTCAGGTGGGACATTGGGCGGTAATTTCGCGGAAAAACATGAGGCTGCAACCATGGCGAGCGAACGTGACTTTACCACCGTAGGAGTTAAGCAGTGGGTGTGGCAGTATTCTGACCATTTAAGGATCCCGCGCCCAGACCAGGAGATGATGGGGTCATGCCGCTGCAACCAGGGTAACCCCAGAATCATGGACGAACTAGAATAAAGAATAAAAATAAAATGAGTTCAACATGTAAAGCACTGACTTGGACTTTGATACATTCCATGTAATGCGTTATCCTCTCTTGATTAACTGAATGCCCATCTACCCCGCAGATGGGCAACTCCTCGGGCAGCAAATAGCACTGCACCCCCCATAGCTCAGCAAGACCTTTATCTAAAAAGTTACCCTCTGCTCCCGAGTCAATAAGTGCTCTGGTAGTATGGTTCATACCTTTGACCGACACCACTACAGGAAGACGCCAAGACACCGACGCCTCCCGTACGGAGGAACTTACCGCGGGTGGGGACAGTCCTTTAGGTGAAATCTCAGTGCGAGGATGAGAGAAGCGAGTGCTGGGTCAAGGGCGCACCTCACATGAGTCCAGGGAATAATTTGCACTGCCGCAGTAAAGACACAGCCTAGCACGGAGGCGACGCAAGCGTTCCGCACGAGGAAGTTGAGCTCTGTCCAGCTGCATAGGGCATGGCTCCCTCTGTAGACCGATTGCGGAGGGTTAGCATTACCTGCTCCTGTAAGTCTTGTCGGGAAAAGGATGGTGTGCATTGTGTTTGACATATTATGGAATTCCTGATGCAATTCCCCCAGGCGTTGTCCCAAAGCCAAAAGGAGGGCTTCCAGTGAACCTACGTCAAGAGGCGTGATGCTGGATTCTGTCATGACCACTTTAAGCTTGCAAGTGTTTGTTTATTATAACAGCCTTTTCGTTTAGAGAAAAAAGGAATGAAACGAAATCCAATAGGCTGGAACGAAAGTCCATACACTGGCGCGATGCTTGAACAAAAACCCAGACCGGCGGTCCCAACAGCATCCGCTGGGCAAGTTAGCGGCACACCGGCCGAGAGAGAGAGTGCGGCGCTGCGGTGAAGAAGAGTCCCGTCGATCGCTGCTATAAGCGTCACAGATCACGGCTGAAAACACTATATATGTCCAGAGCTGTCCAGGAAACAATACTCAGAGCAGAACGCAAAGTACTTAACGAGTAACATTAATCCAGCGTAAAGAGTACCGCTGCGATGGTGCTTTATATAAGGAGACTGATTAGTACTCCGGTGAAGTGCCCCGCCCCCTCACTGGAGACCAGTGAGTCGACGGGTCGCGATTAGGCATGGGGCAAGCCGTGGGTCTTACACACGGTGAGGTTGAATCACCAGGCGACATTCATCACTAGAGCACAGCAAGCGAGTGTATTTAGGAAAGATGGATTGAAGGCAAGAGGGGGCAGATCCAGTGGTTGTACTGAATGCAGCAGCTAGAGGGAGCCAAAATAAATTAGTCACATTTAACCCAAACATGGTCTGTCACCTGCTCTGTCTGTCTGTGTGTGTGTGTGTGTGTGTAGGAACGAAGGTTGAGGTTTTCCCTTCCACAGCTCCAATACAAAGTTTCCTGAGAGTGTACACATGATGCTACAGATATAGTATACAGTATATACTGCTGTCAGCATTAAATCAGATTGTTATACTTTTGTTATTTCAGATCTCTCTCCTGTACTTCAGGTAATGACTCCATAAACAGCGTTCTACCTCCATCTCCAGCCCAACATGGCAACCACAAAGAGGATCACTGAATGCAAAATTGCTGGGCTGTATGAGCTGGAACGTACTTTGGGGAAAGGGCACTTTGCTGTGGTAAAGTTGGGGCGCCACATCTTTACCAGGCAGCCGGTGGCTGTGAAGATCATTGATAAGACCAAGCTGGACACCCTGGCAATGGGCCACTTACTTCAGGAGGTACGCTGCATGAAGCTGGTGCAGCACCCCAACGTGGTGCGTCTGTATGAGGTCATCGACACACACACCAAACTCTACCTCATCCTCGAACTGGCCGATGGCGGAGACCTGTACGACTACATCCTGCGCCACGAAGGTGGCGTTGCAGAGCACATGGCCAAGGTGCACTTTGCCCAGATAGTGCGTGCCATTGCCTACTGCCACCGATTGCATGTTGTACACCGCGACCTGAAACCAGAGAATGTGGTGTTTTTCCGCCAGCAGGGGGCGGTGAAGCTCACCGACTTTGGTTTCAGCAACCACTTTCAGCCAGGGACGATGCTGGTCACCAGCTGTGGCTCTCTGGCTTACTCAGCACCCGAGATCCTGTTAGGGGAGGAATATGACGCCCCCGCCGTGGGTAAGACAGAGTGTTTCACTGAGAACTAAATGTTCAGACTAAAGAACAGTTATTGTTAGCTTAAAGGAAGTCATTTTCAGAACAGTGATGTTCACACGTACACACACAGACACACACAGTTGCAGGAATGAGATGAATGTAAATGACGGTGTGCTTTCTGACCCGCTGGTCTGACCTCGTGATGTAAGCTGCAGTGTAACGTTCTGTTCCTGCTGCAGATTACAGATCGATCATCTCTGCACTGAGCACACAAACAGAACATCAACATCTTTTTACCTTCAGATTTATATTTGATTTTTAAGAATCAAACATAAAATTCTGGAACCTGAATGTGTGTTTTAAACGAATGGGGAAAGCAGTGTGTGACGGTTCCATGATCAGGAGAAATACACGGCTCATGTCATGGGTTTAAATCCATTAGCATATACTAACAATGTTGTCTCCTTTAGGTGGCTAGAGGACCAGTGTGAGGAAGGTGAGGGTTAGGGTACCGGGGTTTATCACCTAAAAACGTGGTGAATCAGTATGGCTTTAAAATGCATTAATTATAAATGAAACCTCATTAATTATTCAATAATACAAGATTCTAATTGTAGTCAATATACAGGTTTAGATGAGTATAGTGTGTGTGTGTTACAGACATCTGGTCTCTGGGTGTGATCCTGTACATGCTGGTGTGTGGACGGCCACCGTTTCAGGAGGTGAATGACAGCGAGACCCTCATTATGATCATGGACTGTCGTTACAGCATCCCTCCTCATGTCTCTGAGGAGTGTCGAGAGTGAGCACACACACCGAACACACACACACACCGAACACACAAAACAGCAGAGTTAACACTGTAGCACTGCAGGAAGGGGCCGCTTCAGCACCATAATGCTTCAGGTGGTTTAAAGGTCTTTAAATTAATGACAAATTTTATTTCATTTTAGTTTAATAGTCTAGTAGAGTTTTAAAGTGTTGAATTTAGTTTAATGAAGCTTAAAGTTTAGTTTTGTGGTGGATGTTGGAGGAGATCAGAACCAGGTTGCTGCAGGTCATGATGATCAAACACTGATGCTGACTATAAAATCAGAAGCATTTTGGTTGTGAAGTTGATATAATAAGTGATGTGGGATTGTGGGAAGAACAGCGGCATGATTATAGGTTATTTATATTCTATAAAGAATGAGGAGTAATGAGAGGAGGCCCACATGTGGCCCCTCGGGGGTATAAGGGCCCAGATGAGGATGTGATACAAGAGCTGATTTATTTATAAAGAGAACGTCTCTGAGCACAGTCTCAAAGGATGGTGTGTGTGTGCGTGCGTGTGTTGAAGAGGGTATTCTTCATTTTATATAAATCTATTAAGCAGGTCACATGATCATTCCCTCCTGATGAAGGTTGTGTGAGTGTTTGTTTCAGTGGAAAGTTTGTTCTGTTCATCAAACTCAACCAAATCATACAGGAACCAAGTCACACACATTACATCATTATTACATCTTTATTTCTGCTCCTGATGGGAAACAAATATCTAAACGGGTTTGTGATGAGAAAACAAATTTGCATAAAAACACATAATCCCAAATAGTTTAATGAACTCATTGCAAAGCTACACGAAATAAACAGCCGGGTAATAAAGACATTTACATTTAGTCATTTAGCAGACGCTTTTATCCAAAAGTGACTTACAAATATCCCAACTTGGTTGGGGTCAGAACACAAGGTACATACAGCTACCTTTGAGCAATGAGGATTAAGGGACTTGCTCAAGGAGCCACAGTGGTAACATCAGTGGACCTGGGATTTGAATCCCAGCCTTCAGAGTGACAGACCAACACCCTAATCACTGAGCACATCTCCCACATAAATAAAGCCTGAGCAGACGCCCTGTCCTCGGACCCGCGGCCAGCATTAAAGAGGCAAAATAAGGAAGCGCGCGGCCCGAACATGCGCTTATATAACATCCTGCACCTGAAGCCGCTGGTTTCCTGATGACCCTCTGGCGGCTTCTGTCCGCCCCCTAGTGGCTCGTCTGCAATTAACAGTGGAATCCTTTTGGGGGGGGGTCCTATATTTAAAGATAGAGCACCCTCTGCTGGTTGATATTATGTCCTCTGATTAAATAGCCGGACGAAGTTTTAATTATTAATAAGAGCAGAGGAATAAAGCGGTGTAAAACGTGGATTTGATTGAGTTTTATGGTAAATCTGCTCTTTAAACCACAATGAACGATTTACAAACAGAACTGTAATATTATAAATAAATATTTTACTTGGAATAAAAGTCTGTTATAGAAAGAAACAGATACGAACCTGAAGCACCTACACGAATCTGTACGATGCCCTGTTCACCTGCAGGGAGCGCAGTAAAATCATCATGATGATGAGGGTGTGCACCAAAATGTCCAGCCTTGATTTAAACTCAGTTGACATTCCAATTCATCCCGCAGCGTGTCAGTCGCTCTGACGGTCCTGTAGTATTAATGTATAATAAATAGAATTTTAAATCCCAGAAGATTAACACTCATATTATAAACTCTCTCTCTACTCGTCTGTCTCAGTCTGATCTCACACATGCTGCAGAGAGACCCATTAAGACGAGCTCCTCTGCAGGACATCGAGTCTCATATCTGGCTGCAGGATGTGGACACGTCTCCATCTCCTCTCTCCTCCAAGGACAGTCCCTCTGCCCAGGAACACGAGGTCATCCTGCAGGCCATGAGCTCCGGAAACATTGCTGAGCGAGACGCCGTGCAAGAGTGAGAGAGATTAATCACACACAAACATGACCCACAGCTTAGTGCTGCAGCCCCCAGTCACCCATTAACCCAGTACCTTTAAACCAGTTCACCCAGTTCTGTAATTAAACCTCACAGCTGAGATACAGAGCACAATACTGTTCACCTTCTTATCAGATGAATAAAATCCATATATTGAATAATAATATTTTATAAAAAGGTGTTTGTTTCAGTGGCCCAGTGTTTTTACTCTCAGTGTGTTTCTTATATTTAGAATCCTAGTTACCTTTAGTTTTATAAAGTTTTATATAACCCAACCCTTCTGATAACGGCAGATTGTGTGTGTGTGTGTGTGTGTGTGTGTGTGTGTGTGTATCAGAGCTCTAGAAGCTAATCGGTACAACCACATCACAGCCACCTACTACCTACTGAGAGAGCGACTCCTTCAGGATAAACAAGATAACTGCGGATCAGAGCAACATAACACACAGTGAGTGTATATACATTCCACAAGTTTTCATAAACCATTATTCTATATCCATGCATTAAAACATGTATCTAATATTATTATATATTCAAAAGATTGCGTATAAAATATTTACTTTGCTGTTTTAGCTATAACAATACTAAACTTAATGTATACTAATGTACACTGCTCAAAAACTACATCTACATCCTACATCTGAATAATTAAAATATTTCAGTGTAAAATCTTTAATTAGTAGACAGTGGAATGCGTTGGGAACAAAAGATCAAAATGTAAATGATGATCTCATGGAGGTCAGGATCTGGAATCCTACTCAAAATCAAATGACCGGCTGATCCAACTTCAGTAGAAATTCCTCAAGACAAGTTCAAATGAGGCTCAGTAGTGTGTGT
>JAOUQT010056629.1:0-10648 GCA_025769995.1 Xyliphius kryptos | reverse complement strand
ATTTGATTTGGTATGGTGCAAGAGGTGATTTGCTGTGATTATAGGTTAGGATGTGAAGGTTGTTAATGGTTCTGGCAGTGGTTAGCATGTTCACCTTTCATCACTGGTGATCCAGGTTCATATCCTGATCTGGGTGAAATTTCCTTGTTCTCTCCATGTCTGCTTAGGTTTCCTTTAGGTTCTCCATTCTTCCACATGGCCCAAAAACATGGATTCAGGGTAAAATTGCCCCTATAGTGAGTATGTGCACAGTGATGGATTGGCACCTAGTCCTGGATGTATGTGCCCAGCACATGAAACTTTCTCTTCTGAATGGGCATGGGGAACCCCCTGCAACCAAAGTATCCATCCATCCATCCATCCATCCATCCATCCATCCATCCATCCATCACCTTCCGCTCATTCCTCCACTAGGGTGGTGGTGGGGTTCCCCATGCCCATTCAGGGGAGAACATCTCAGGTGTTGGGCAGACACTCACACATCCACACACTATACGGGGCAATTTAGAGCATTCTATTCCTGGAATCCACATTTTTGGACTGTGGGTGGAAACCAGAGAACCTGGAGAAAACCCACGCAGACATGGGGAGAACATGGAAACTCCACCCAGATCGAAATTTGAACGGGAATCCCGCTGAGAGGCGAAAGTGCTAACCACTAAGCCACCGTGCCACCCTACCTAAAGCGGATGGAAGGGTTTCTGGGTTTCCAAGTGGGTTTCAAAAACAAGCACAAAAGATGTATTGAAATTGCTCCTTTATACGTGTGTGTGTGCGCGTTTGCGTGTGTGTGTTACCAGTTATGGACTGGCGTACTGTCCTGGGTGTATCTGCACAGCACTTGGGAAATCCTTTCACGACCCTGGTAGAGGATTAAGTGAAAAAAAATTAATGGATGGATTGTGAATTATCCATAAGGCTGAGTCACTCAGCATTTTAAGAAACTTCTTAAAAGCTTCCACAGACACTTTAAAAAAAGGCAGCCAGATCATGTATTGATCAGGTTTAAGGATATTACATTGTAGCTGGTTTCTCCTTAACTACTGATTTGTGTTGTTCTATCATTTGTAAGTCGGTTTGGATAAAAGCGTGTGCTAAATGACTTAATGTACAATGTCGGTGGGTTTTTGCGCTCCTTTCCACTAAGCGGCAGTAAAGTGCTGTGCAGGTTTATAATCTCCTTCTTCACTCTTGGGTTTCCAGCGTCATCGTTGAGCCCAGCTCGCTGTCAGAGGTCTGTTTTGATACAATGATGGAGGAAGACGAGTTGGAATTTATAGAGGATTTGGACGCAATTCTGCACCTTACACCTGAAGTGCAGCTCGCTATTGAACAGGTAACAGGATTCTAACACCGGCAGGAATAACACGGACTCCCTGTTAGCTTAGCTTTAGCTCGACTGCTGGCTGTTGCTCTTAATATCCTGTTGGGTTTTTCTTAAATTCTAACGAAATTAACTAAAAAAACACAAGTTACACATGGGAAAAATAGAACAACATACTCTGTGTAATATTACTGGTAGTTTTTTTTAGTGATGCTGTGGCTTCCCACTGTATCAGTATGTTTATCAGCATGAAAAAGTAATCATCAGATGGTTTCTGATTGACCTGCCAGATGGTAACTTATAGTATTTTAAGATAAACGTCCATAGAACTGGTTTTAAATTTGAATTAAGACCACACATTATTAACACCGAAGTCAAGCATGAACGTTATTTTTTGGTAGAGATAGCGTTTGATATCTAGTTTACTAAGTCTCAGTGGCTCCTGCTTTACTAGTGTACTCCATCCAAGGGGAGAACATTTTGGCGTGGGCCGATACTCCCAGGACAGGTGGCCAATCCTTCACTAGACACACACATTTTCCCTCAGGTCGGAATTCTAACCTGAATCACCACTGCTGAGAGGTGGACGTGCTAACCACTACACTACCGTGCCCATCCAGGGGAGAATGTTTCGGCCGCTGGGCAGATATACCCAGGACAGGATACCAATTTATCACTGGACTTACACTATGTATAGGGCAATTATAGTGTATGTTCTATAAACAGTAAAAAAAAATAGGCAGAGGCATCAGATGATGACCATAATACTGTACATACTATTTAGTAAGGTGTTTTTAGTTTGTTAATTCAGTGACTTCAATTATACATTTTTTATCTTCCGCTTAATCCTGTACTAGGGTCGCGGTGGGGTTCCCCATGCTACGTCCCCATGCACCCAGGACAGGGCACCAATCCATTCACTCACACACAGCCATACACACACACTATACAGGGCAATTAAAAGCATTCAATTTACCTTGAATTTACCCGTACCTCATGTTTTTGGAATGGGGGAGGAAATCAGAAAACCCGGAGGAAACCCACGCAGACACAGGGAGAAACTCCACCCAGATCTGGATTCGAACCGGGAATCCTCAGTGCTGTGAGGCGAGTGTGCTAACCACTAAGCCGCTGTGCCGTCCCATTTCAGTGACTATAAAAATAAAACGAAATGTTTTTTTATGATCTTTCTTCTTTCTTCTCTTTCAAGGTGTTCCCTAGTCAAGATCCCCTTGATCGAGCTGACTTCAATGCTGTAGAATACATCAACACACTTTTTCCAACTGAGCAGGTGAGAAAATGTTGCTCTGAGTTTGATGAAATTAATAATGTCATGTACAGTATTAGTCAAAAGTTTGCACATGCCTCTTTCTCGCTTCATCATCTATTTACTAATTTTTTTGGGTGGTGTATTTATTGTCAGTTCTGTCGTGACACGATGTGGTGAGGGGGTTTTAGTGCAGCAGTGCTGCTGTAGTTTCATTGAAACACCTCAGTGACACTGCTGGGATAGGAATAATGCACCAACCAAGTACTACCTGCTCTGTGGTGGTACTATAGGGGTTCTGACCATTAGAGAACAGAGTAAATGAGACTAATGCAGTATGTACTGTAGTCCACAAATAGATGAATTACAGTCTGTAATTTTAAAACTACAAAGTCCATCTTTACAGTAAGCCAAAAGTTTAAACCGCATTTCCACTTACTAATTCTGGCATTGGGGATAATGACCTCGGATTCACTCCATGATTGCATGTAGTTTCTGTTTTACCACTAGGTTATGCTCTAACTCCTCAATAATGCATCTGTGATTCTTCTGAAGGGAAACCAATGAGGCCATAGCATGCAGTTTTGCAAAATGTTAGTGCTCTCTAATGCCTACAAAAATTGTCAATGTACAACCACATGATTTTTTTCCCAGAATAAAACAAGCAGTTTAGTTTTTTGTTTGTGAAGGACTTTATCAATAGTAATGTGTGCTGTTAATTGCTTAAATATAGTAAAATATTGTTGATAGGGTACTTTGAACTGCTTATCATGCCATAATTGTAGCAATTTTCCACAATGCACAGTGGTTTGAGTCTAAATGTTTATATCTACATTCATCATACACATTCGTCTGTGTGCCATGTAGACGCCACACTGAAATATCACTTAGAAGTTTTTATTTTATTTTATTAAAATGATTAAGTACCTGTATGAATGGGATAATGGAATTTTGTTGCATTTACTATGTGATTTTGTTGATATCCTTGGTGCGCAGGCACTTTATAGTCCTACAACTACTGACTGAAGTCCATCTGTGGACTACAGTTCATACTGTTAGTCTGCTTTACTCTGTTCTCCAATAACCAGGACCACAATGGTACCACTAAAATGCTGGTTATCTCTACTTTTGTGGTAATTTCTGCTCTTCTGTTGAATGCCATGACTGTATTTCACACACTTAGTAAAATGCATTCCACAAAAATGTCAAGTGAATATGGCTTTTTAAACACTGTGTGCTGTATTAACAGAGAAGTCATACGTGTTGATTAATAGTCAAGTTACATGTCATTGTTGTCGTTTTGTTTTAAGTCTCTGGCAAATATAGATGAAGTGGTAAACAAGATCCGGTTAAAAATCAGGTGAGCATTTGCTTTATTATGTAAATAGGATATGAACTTAAATGTGCATTAGTTGCCTACACTTCAGTTGGTTGTCTAAACATGCATTTCATTGATTTTACAAGACGGCTGGACGGTAACATCAGAACAGTTGTGAGGGGACAGACCAACGTTGGACAGGACGGTCGGCAGGTGAGTGTCTGGTCTCCACAACCTCCATCCCTGGCTTATTTCCCCCCACCCCCCGCATTGGAAGAGCTCCTCATATTAATTGGGCAGTGAAATAATGAGGGCATAGGACTTCCAACAGAGTTAAACAGTGTTAAGACAAAGGGAGGGGAGTTGGAGTAACAGAGCATTGCTAATGAGCTGTACTTCTTGACAACCAATTAAAAGAATCAGACACTTTAGTCAGTGGTGGATGTCATGCAGAACACCAGAGAGTTTCCATGGGGACATACTCTGCATCTGCATTTATTCATTAATTCTGCAAGCCGCTTTTACTTATTAATTGGAGGGTGCTGTCCAAAAGGCTAGTTAATTATGAAATACCAACATATTTTGCCCACTGTACTTACATACAACACACACACACACATTGAGGAGTGAAGTGAGAACACGTGCCCGTTGCGGTGGGCAACCTTGTGTACAACAATTGTGGTTTGGCACTTCAGCCATAGTGCTTGGTGGACCATCTGGCCCTTTCTACATTTTTTAGAGTTTGATCTTTTGAGTTCCATTTACTGTTCTTGACTTAAACTACTGTTGTCTTTAATAATAATTGGCTTTAGATTATTAATCTTGGCGTATTCATTTAGTGATACCATTATTCATGAACAAACCACTATTAAATGAGACTGAGTAAATGCTGATGCATTAATTTTACAAGCCATTTATTATCATCAAAGTACATTCTCACTCATTTTACTTCGGCTTCTGCGACATTTAAACGAATCTGTTTCGTCTCTGCGTTTCTCTTTATCCATTTTCCGCTTGGAAACCAACCAGGATAACTTCGATCTGTCACGTTCCAAACTTACGTCTGGCTTTTGCACACTGTGAAGGCGCAGCCCCACCTCTGTAGTTCCCTGTTTTTGGCTAAGGCACTCTACATTGTGGTACGGTGTCCTTCTGCTTTTTGAAACTAGTCAAAAGACTTGATTCAATGCAGATCCTGCTTAGTTAAGGCAGCAGGCAAAGGGGAAATTTGACACGTAATTGTAAGTTATGACCGAAATCCTAAGGAGGACTTTCAGAGGTCAGTTGCACCTTCCTTATCCATTGTCCTATCAGATGTAAATATGCACGATTTGAAAGCTCAAGACCGGATTCCCTTAGAGTTATTTGCATGATGCGGAAAAAAAAATCCAGCTGGAAATGCTGTATTACAGATGTGGCGACCTGGGGCTGATGGAGGAGAGATGGAAAACACACCGCTTGTTCATTGTTTAGTCTGGGTCCCATTTATCATTAGGGTGGAGACATCTGCTTCTGGATCACAGTCTCAGGGGCCTTCATGATGCTCAGTCCTGCTTTGTGGTGGTTGATGAGAATGTGTTTTTGCTGCGTTCCATGGAGATCTGCGATGATTAATCGCAATATGAGGAATATCAGCCTAAATGAATAAGCAGAACCTTTATTTTATTCTGTTTATGTTACTTTACTTCATTGTCAAAGTATAATACATCAAACATTTAAAAAGAATGAAAATAAGCTCACCTTAAAGCATGACTGATAACTGCATTTAAAACATGTTGGATTTCACTGAGAGAAACTGTCAGCGTGCCACTTTACACATAGTAGCATTTCAGACAAGAAGTGTGGGGTACCTCTGTCACAGTAAAATCACAACTTTGTGCTTTATATGGGACATGTTTATTAATCCAGTTAGAAATAATCTCGTAGTTGTAATCAGGAGAAAAATATAGACAAACAAAATATAAACACTCGATGTACCAGTTCAGGACTTTGAAGTTACATGTGCACTTTTGCTCTCGTTTTAAATCTGGAGCAAGTCCAGGGTTCTGTGGTAACCAGCATGCATACACAAACCCGCCCCAATCAGCAGAAATAATGAACTATTTCAAACAGGGTCTTGTTAAATCCATTCATTTATTCATTATCTTCTGCATATTCCTTTATGAGGGTCGCGGTGGGGTTTCCCCTGCCCATCCAGGGGAGAAGATCTTGGGCGCTGGGCAGATACACCCAGGACAGGGTGCCAATCCATTGCTGGGTACACACTCACACAGTCTCACACACACATACACACACACTATACAGGGCAATTTAGAGCACTCAGTTTACCTTCATGTTTTTGGAATGTGAGAGGAAACCGGAAAACCCGGAGGAAACCCACGCAGACACGGGGAGAACATGCAAACCCCACCCAGATAAGGATTCGAACCGGGAATCCCCAGCGCTGAGAGCCGAATATGCTAACCACTAAGCCACCGTGCCGCCATGTCTTGTGAAATTATTCGTTAATTTAAACAGCTCATAAAGTGATACATTTTGTCTGCTTTACTTATACACAAGGAACTTGTCCATCACATTTAAGCCATCTGTGCAGTCACGCACACAAATACACAAATATTCACCTTGTACATGGTGCCTGGGGAGTAATAGTTTATGTGCCTTCCTCAAGGGCACTTCACTACTATTTGGTGAGCCTGGGAATCAAACCAGGGACCTTCAGGTTGCAAGGCTGGTTTCTTAATCACAAGCTTACAACCATGGTTCATAGTCCATTGCGAAGCATACAAGTACACATTTACCTGTGCGGTACCACTTACATCATCAGATTGTCAAAGGAAACAAGTGTTTTTACAAGAAACCCACAAGAACATGCAAACTCTAAAATAAAAATACCCAGAAAGCTTTTCTTATTCACCAAATCCTTAATGGGTGAAAGGTAGGGAAACTTTCTTTTCATTCATTATCTTCCGCTTATTCCTTTATGAGGGTCGTGGGGGTTTCACGTGCCCATTCATGGAAAACTCCACACAGATAGGGATTCGAACCGGGAATCCACAGCACTGAGAGGCAAATGTGCTAACCACTAAGCCACTGTGCCAGTGCAGACACAGTCCTGCACTAATTTATAAATGAGACTAATTTAGTTTCTCCAGTTTTGTCTTGCATGTCTTTGGACTGTGGAAGGAAACCAGCGCCCACAAAGGAATCTCCCGCTGACACAGCCTTTAATGTTTTACAAAGCTGGTTTCAATCTGTTGTAATAAGTAAGATATAAATAAATGAATCTAACAGTGAGACACAAACTTCACACAGAAATTATCATGGAAATTGAGGCCAGGACCTTCTTCCTCTGAGGTGACAGCAGTATCCTCCCATCCTCATGTATTGTTTCTAAGCACTAAAGATAAATAACATGAAAAAAATGGGTTTGAGTGTGAGGGAGGGGGAGATAAGGGTTTCATTTGGGTAACAACCACCCTACAGATGTTTATCCAGTTTAATGACTTGGGGAAAAAAGATATTCTAAGGAAGAGACAATTACATGATTTGCTAAAGCTATTAAAATATAGATGTTGAATCGTTTAGGTTACAGTTATATTTACTGTCTTTCACAGTCACTGTTTTGTGACAGTAAATGTCTAGTTAGAGGGCTTTGAAAAAGCCCTCTATTGTTATTTTATTATTAATATTTTCACAAAGTTCAAATCTGCATTGACCAATTTTATATGAAGGTACAGATACCTTAGTGTTGTAGAATAAAGTTTAGCTCACAGTAAGAATATACAGGGATGAGAACAGGAGGCCATTGCCTTCCCTATCACACCAGCAATTTTACACATCATCAACTCCTCTCTCAGCTCTGCTACTTTTCCAGATTTTTCCAGATAGGCCATGGATTAACCTCTTCTCAAAGAGCCCACGCTCAACCCAAATCTGGTCGAGAGCTACAGGCCTGTTTCGCTTTTACCATTTCTATCTATAACTATTTCTAGTAGCTACCCAGGTCTCCACGTATCTCGCACACAACAATCTCTTTGAACCTCACCAGTCACGCTTTAGGTCTGGTCACTCCACTGAGACTGTCTAACAGGCAGGACCTTTTAATTGTCTTGGGATGGGGATGTTTCAAACCCTCACCAAGTAGTTACTGGAGTCCCGCTGGGCTCAGTACTCAGACCCCTCCTCTTTTCATTATACATAGCTTCGCTGGGCACATGGTTTTTCTTATTGTTGCTATGCTGATGACACTCAGCTTCATTTAGCTTTTTCCCCTGAAGACCCCTCAATTTCAAATGGGGTATCCGCCTGCCTCACCGACATATCTGTTTGGACTAAGACCCGTCATCTTAAATTCAATCTGGCAAAGACCGAGTTACTTATAATCCCAGCCAAACTCTCAACTCATGACCTGACCCTTCAAGTTGATGGCTCCACAATCTCTCAAACTGACTCGGTCTGTAATCTTGGTTTCTCAATTGACAATCATCTTAAACTTTCAGTTCAGGTCACGAAAGCAACCGTCCCTGCAGATTTATTCTGTATAACGTCAGGAAAATCGGACCTTTCGTAACAGAACAGGCTACTCAGCTGCTGGTCCAAGCCCTTATCCTATCCTGGCTCGACTGTTGTAATGCTTTGCTTCCCAAGTTCAACAATCAGGCCTATATAACTAGTTCAAAACTACGCAGCCTGACTCTTGTTTAACCAACCAAAGTGAACTCCTGTCATTCCATTGGCTTCCTGTAGCTGCTCGAGTTCAGTACAAGTTATTGACTCTGGCTTACAGTACAGTCTCTGGATCTGCCCCTCTTCAGTCCATCTTTACTAAATACACTCCAGCACTCAGCATTTTCAAGAAACTTCTCAAAACACACCTCTTCCACAGACATTACTATGTAAAAAAAAATAAAAAATAAAAAAAAAGCCTGATCGAGTAATCGAATAATGTGCAGGGTTGATGGTACTGCAGTTTAGCTGTTTTTTCATAACCTTCTGACTTATTATTTAATTTGTAAGTTTCTTTGGTTAAAAGCATTTGCTAAATAAATAAATGTAATGTAAATGTAGAACACAAATCATGGTATACTACTATTCGGATTGTTGTGCAATAATAAAAAAAGACAATGCTATGGTTTTGCTGAATATTAACATAGAATATAATTTTTTTTTTTTTTTTAATCAAAGTGTAAAACAAAATAGTCCCTTAAAGTACAGACTGTATCTGCATATCTATTCCCCAAACCCATCCAGGGGAGAATTTTTCGGGCACTGGCCAGATGCACCCAGGACAGGGTGCCAAACCATCGTTTGGCATACAGATACGCACACTATATTGAGGCAATTTAAACCAATTTATCTAAACTCTACACATATTGAGATTTAAACTTGGAACCCCAGGGCTGAAAGGCATACGAGCTTAATGCTATCCCACAGTGCCATTCAACAGTGCCATTTTCTTCAAAATAATCCTAGACCAGGGTCGTAGGTCGCAGAACAGGGCGCAAATCTATTGCTAAACACACATTCACTCACACAGATACACCAACAATTTAGAGCAGCCAATTTACCTTAAATCTATGTTTTAGGACTGTGGGAGGAAACCCACGAGGAGAACATGGAAACTACCAGATTATGATTCAAACCTGAATTCCCAGTCCTGAGAGGCAGATGTGCTAACCACTACGCCACAATGCTGCCCAACAGTAAACTAAATATATAACGTATGTTAGGACGCCCCATTGGGCTTTAGGAAACGCTATTTTTTGGCATCAAGGTCAGTTAATTATTATTAAATTATTCAATAATAGCAGTAATCCAATGTTGAGTACAATGCATTTAATTCTAGATACTCGCACACATGAAGTATACCCTAAAATAATTAAACCTGTTGCTCAGCAATACTTCATTCTGAGTAATTACACTTGATTTATTTAAAAATATTCGCCACACTGTAAATAAAGTAGTTAAAAGGCATTTTGTTCCACACGACAGAAAGGGATCAAAGCATTTAGCTCTGACTTCTCATTAACTTGCCTACATGATTCTCAGTCATAACCAGAATAAATAATATTTTCTTTGATGCTGCCAGAAATTCCATATAAAAGTTTGGGATATTGTCTTCCCAGATGAGCTGGGGAGTGGGTTGCAGACGAGGGTTTTATAGCTGTCAGAGAGCCAGTTGGGATCAGGATGTCTCGTCTAGGTTTTTGCATCTGGAACTTCATAGGAATGCTGAGCAGGAACTACCCCAAGAATGAAAAATAAATATTTAATCTGCACACATGAAGAAGCTTTACAGTGTGTGAGGTTTGCTGTGTTCATACTTGGGATGAGAAGATTACATGATGGAACAATTATTATTTAAGAAATAATCACAATTACATGCATGATTATTATGCAGTGAAAAAAATAAAAAAAAAGACATTCCTGGGCTTATGTTGAATATTAACACAAAATAACCCCTACCCCCCCAATACCCTAGTCCAGGATTATGCAAAAGGTAATGGATGGTTACTTTACTCTTGGACAGCATGGTGGCATAGTATTAACTGGTGGGTCTTGTTCTGGGAAGGTCATGGACAGCTTGTTAAAAAAAAAAAAAAAAGTCAAGCCAGATCAAGTTATGCACAGGGTTGATGGTGCTACAGTGTCGCTGGTTCTTTCTAATAATACTGACTTGTGTTGTTCTCTCATTTGTAAGTCGCTTTGGATAAAAGTGTCTGCTAAATGACTAAATGTA
>JAOUQT010056620.1:0-10648 GCA_025769995.1 Xyliphius kryptos | reverse complement strand
TTATGAAGTGCCCACCCCCGTCCTATATTCTCTACAAATCAGCAGACAGTTCTTACAACACTATGAACATTTTACCTAAATGACAAGATAAGTAATCACCAGCACTGTACCTTGTCCCATTCATCAGCCCACCCGCTCTGTCATCTCCATTTAGAACAACGATACGAATTAATCCTGGCAGGTAATCCAAAATAATCTCTTCAGGTCATAGACGATGACTGCCACTCGATCCAGACAGGGTGGAGTAGTTCTCGTTGCTCCTGCTGTCTAGCCTGGAAATATTACATGCTAAAGAAAATGTGAATAATATCAGACAACACTGGAGTAGCAAAATGTATCAAATGAGCATTAAATGATATTGGAAGCTTTTTTTGTTTTATTGGTTTATTAACGGCATCTTTGACACTGACAGCCATATTGACGACAGGAACAGGGTTATATTCATACACAAGTTTCATATCTTATACTTAAGTCATTTCCAAACACAAGTCAGTGACAATTTACCTAGCATGCATGGAGCACCCGGAGAAAATCCGCGCAAACACGGAGAGAAAATGTAAACTCCACACAGAAATTACCAGGTCACCCCATTCGAGGAACGAACTCTGGTCCTCTTGCCGTGAGGCCACAGCACTATCCACTGCGCCACCGTGCCGCCCAGAAGCTTTTTTAAAAAAAAGCTTTAAAAAATAGAAACGCGTAAATAAATCTGTGGCTGTATGAATGCTCTATAAGTGCTGCATTAATCATACAATCAAAGCAACAAAGCTGAGAAATAAAGAGTCGAGTCAAAAACTATCCGACTTTAGGGTAACATTAACACTTCTGTTGGCCGCAATGTTTCAGCAGTGCTTTCCGTACGAAAGCGTTAGGTCAGATCAAGGAAAAATAGCTACCACCACATTGTGATTTGCACAAAAGAAGAACAGCGTGCAGTAATTCATTTTTTGTTGTGTCTGGTGCAGTCATGTACTGGTATGCAGAGAGTGTTTTGTCATTAGAAATTGTGTACGAATGGAAATAAATGTTTATGCAAGCTTGCACATTTGTCAGCCATAAAGAAGGATCCAAACACCCGTCGACATACGAGTGAAGTGATACTCTTGGACAAATGAGTAAAGGTATTTTATACAAGGACAATGGTTCAGGTCTGAAAATGGGTTGAAAACAGTGGTGCAGTCATGACAGGAATATGACGGCTTGTAGTCAGACAGCCAAAACGTACTTAAATGCAGGGAGATTGTGGAAAATGAGGCATTCTGAACGTTGAATAAAAGAAATTCTACAGCCAGAGAGTTGAGATTATTTATGACTCACTCTCATACATTATTTAGGCACCAAAGGATTGTAGTTGCGTATAGAGAGAGAGGTGCTAGTGATCTAAATATGTCTATTCACTACATCACAGAAGATCTTGTATTGATTGCTACAGTCTACGTCTAGCCTTATGTGCCTCTATATACACTGTCTCGGAGATCTTAGATTAAATGTAACACCTCATAATATTAATTTTGTCAGAATGATTAATGTATTAAACATCCGATTAAAGTGCTATGGGTGTTTAATGCATTCATGCGTAGCCCTGATGGCCAGTTTACGCCCTTTTGACTAGTTCAATGCGAGAATGCACGATGAACCTGATTTGATTGCAAATCTTTAAGAAATCACATCATCCGCATCAGCTTAGTTCATGATCATGATTACTTTGTCCTAATGTAATATTAATATCATCACGTCTATCTAAATAGCTAATAGGACAGCTAAGGTTAGAATGCAAAAAAGACACCTGTCTCACGACGATATATTATGGAGACAGGAAGGATATCCTGCTCTCGATCTTACCAGACATTAAATCACCTGACAGCCGTTTAAGACGCATCCTGAAGCAAGTTAAAATATTACACGTGCCAAACTGTAAAATCCAGAATGCCACGACAATGTTAATGTCCCTGATGTGTGATCCACGTCTGGCTATGCTAAGACTATGTCTGAGCTAGCCAAAGTCACGCTTAGAGCCGTGCCTATTCCGGCTAAACAGGCTAACTCAGTTAGCGCAGCTAAGAGCCAGAGAGAAGCTAGGTCGAGCTACCATGCTAAGGGGAGCAGCTGGCGGTTCGACAAAGCAACTGACCCAACGGTTTTGTAATGACTAATGTCAGAAAGTGAAACTGGCTGTTATTTCGTATTTCGAGTGGTACAGAGTAAAGTGGAAACTTACGCGAGCGCTGAGAGGGCTGCGCCGATGACCGTTCATTTCATTTCTCCCGTTCAGACACTCCCATGATGACGTCAGCAACGCGCTAGGAGAGACACGCAAGAGGGTGAAAGATAGCCATCATGTGTAATAAAGTAGTCCAAAATCGGAACACTTTCAGTACATGTTTACGCTGTCAAGTCCATTCAAATTATACCGATGTTTTCTATTTAAATCGCTCCGATCTGCTTATTTAGTTTTCAAATTCAATATCGGTGTTCTAAATCACTCCAAATCTGAAACATACAGTACTTTTGTGGTGTACTTTATTTACTGCTTGATTAACGTCATCTTCTGCATGGACGGCCATGCATGGAACTCACGTTTCACTATACACTATCTATACACAAACACTGTGTATACACAAATCAATGACTATGTTAGCATCTCCAGTTTACCTAGCATGCATGTCAGAGGAAACAGGAGTACCCGGAGTAAACCTACACGAACACCAGGAGAACATGCACACAGAAATTTCCCGGATTGCCTCAATGGGGGATTGAATCCTGGTCCTTCTTGCTGCGATGTACCATCACTATCCACTGCCTTACCGTGCTGCCACTCATGCAGCAATCAATAACACTAAACAACAATTTGTTCATAAGCCGTCCACCACTGAATGTTAAAGGAAAATAAAGTTTGGAAAAAAGTACTGACTGTAATCTACTAGAAACATTGTACCTCACAGCAAGAAGGTACTGAGTTTGAGTCCTGTATGGGGCGTACTAGTTCCTTTCTCTGTGTCCATGTGGGTTTCTTCTAGGTGCACTGGTTTCCTCGCACTGTGCACACTAAGACACTAATTGGTGTCTCTAAATTTCCCTTAGTGTGTGTGTGTGCCCAACAATGGAGTGGCACACTATCTAGGATCCTTATTGACTTGCGCCACTGGCTGGACACTGGCTTCCCTGTGACTCTGAAAGTGTCACATTGTAAACAGTGGGTATTGTAAATAAATATGTATTTACAATTACGTCTGTAAAAGGTTGTCACACCAGTTACTGAAAGCAATGATTCGCATTATTCTACTTTATTCCTCAATCAACAAATGCCACAGTCTAACTCTTTTGTCCCATTTGTTCGATTTGTTTCTCTTTATCTCTTTAGGATTTTAGTGACACAGAGTCTAAGCCACAAGATATTTTATAATGATAGTGCACAAAATGAAGTATATAAAGACACAATTTTCCAAGGTTGAAGTCGAGGTAATTGGGTCTTCAAACAGTTTGGGATGAACTGGAATGCCAACGTGCATCAGACTTTCTCACCAGAGAACAGTACAACATCAGTAATGCTATTATGATACTCACAGCTGTGATGATAATCCTAAAGTCTTCACAATGATACCATCAAAATGTTCTTTTCAGAAAACCCTGAATGGTGTTAATGGTAATACGTTCTAAAAAATTGTTTGGGAATGAAGTAAACTACTGGAACTGAATATGGTTCAGATATTTCATATATCAACAGAAATGCATGCACATCACACACTTAAGTGAAAAGTAAAATTACTGGCTACATTTACTGGCTTTTGTGAATCTTTATTTTCGATATGGCATCACAGCGCCTCTGCAATCCACTGCCTATGAACACCAGTATCATCTTCCCACTGAACTATTCTAGGTAATCATCACCATGGTAACAGCTTTATACTCAAGAAAAACACTTAACATTGTCCATGTTGTGTAGAAGTGCCTAAAAAAAAAAAATCATTCATTCTGAATTCAAGAATGGTAATTTGTCAACAGCACATATTAACAGTCACTAAAACAAATATCTGTTTTTATTTTAAGTTTGTATTTTTTGTCTTTAAATAGAAAAGTACATACCTCCCGTAAAGCATGCTTAAAGAATAATACCTTGTTGCACAACTAGATGAACTAAAGGTGGATGGAAGTAAAGGTCTCACTTACACAGAAAATTGATAAGCCATGTTGCTGGCATCAGCGGATTTGTATCAAGGGATTAGTAAAAACAGTTGAGAATGTTATGTTTCTCAATTAAAATGTAATGTAGTATTTTAGGACATATTCCACAACTTTAAAATATTTAGTAAAGAACACTTTCAGGAAAGTGACGTTGAGACGTTACAGTTTCCTGATGTTTTGTGCAATTGTATAAAATCTTAGAAGTGGTCTATAAAAAGACAAAACGATTTGACGCAGAAAGAGCCGTTTAGTGATGGGCAAAACTGAAACAATGCTCATGGAGATGACCAATTATCCAGTAAAGAATTCAGACAGTAGAGATTGTTACAGTAACTTTTAGAGCACCGGAGTTCTGCTATATGACTTGAGAGTCAATATCTGTTACTTTAACTGGTTACTTATGATTTGCATGAAAGTGTGCAGGTCAGTCTGAAACATTTTAAATGAGAGAATTCCAAATATTGTTGCCACATGGACAAAGTATACTTAATAGAAGTACATGCACTCCTTTGTATTTGGCACGATTAAATATTAATTTAACTTACAGGAGTTAAATGTAAAACCTTCTCCAAAATAAAACACCTAGTCAAAATGTCACCTACAGAATAGCAAAGAATCAAGTAAATGGACTAAAGCAAAGAGTTTTGATTACATGATATGTAACATCAACTATCTAGACCCATCTGCATACCACATACAATTCCCTTGTGGTTAAACTATAGGAACGCCAAACAGGTGGTATTAACCCTCATGAGCAATAAAAACCATGACAACAAGATCAGTTTGATTTAATTAGTTTATTCATTCAATCTCAACATTTCAAAAACCTTTGACCCATAGTGGTGAATAGGCAGGATTTAATACAATAGACGTTTTGGATTCAATTTGATTGGTAAAAAGGCTTCATCCACAGCTTTGGTTTTGTAAGGAACAGGGAAGAACCAGGTGTCTTAGTGCCATGGCTTGCCATAACCATAAGGAATATATGATCCAGGTAACCAATCAAGTTGATCAGCACTGTGAGGAAAAACAGGGTTAGCAGGGAGTGTTGGTTTTGTGGTAGATGGACCCATGGATGTTTGATCTCCAGGATGCATAGAGTGAAAATGCCATGGCTTGCCATAACCATGAGGATATAGTCCATATAACCAAGGATACAAAGGCTCTTGATCAGCACTAGGCGTGGCAACTGTGGTAGTTGGAGCTGTTGTGGATTGGGTTACTGGGGGAGCTTCAGGCTGGCTAGAGTGGAAATGCCATGGCTTGCCATAGCCATAATATGGTCCAGATAACCAAGGATACAAAGGCTCTTGATCAGCACTGGGCGTGACAGGACAAGACAAGGTCAAGTCACGAGCAGCATATTGCACAAACAAAAGCATCTTGGCATCCTAAAAAAAAATTTATAATAATAAATGAATAAACCTATCAAGTAGTTACAAAGCCAACACATACACAAATGCATGCAGAATTACCTTAAACTGCCAGCAGTAGCTTGTATATGGTGCAGTGAGAGTCAGGCAATCTCCTACAACTGCCAAGTTAAATCCACAGGTAGTGGAAGCTTGGTCAACTGGTTGCCATTCTCCATTCACTGAAATCAGAAGGCTTTCCTCAGTTCCCTTTCTAAACATTATGCAGGTAGCATACAAAATAAACCCAATTCCAGGTAAGAAACTCACCCTTCAGCCTGACAGCATCTGTAGATGTGCCAAGATTGACAATCATAGCTGAAGTGCTACAGGATACCGAAGGGAGAGGATGAGCCACAGGGCAGACCAACTTCACAGGTGCTCCAAAAACACGCAATAGCAGAATGTAGTTATCCCCCTGCAAGTACCAATCCAAATTACCACTTGGAAAGAAGCCAAATGAAAACAAACCCATCATTTTAATAAGTAATGGTCATTTCAATTAACAAGCATTACTCTAGTGAATTAAATGTTTACCTGTTGTGCAACATTACAACCATCATACTTAGCAACAAGTGCAACATCTCTACGGGCCCTCTTCACAGAAAAGCCACAGTGGGAAGGCATTCGAGATAATGGCAACAGACCTTCTTCACCTAAGAAAAGCAAAGGTTTGACACCTCAATACAATTTTTGGTCCAACCCAAGGAGCATTTTTAAAGCAAACATCCAATCACTTAGAAAATACAGACTGCAATTGTTTGACAATTCTTTCAATGTCTGCAAATTGAGTTCTACAATAAATGGAGCCAAAAGTTACAGGAAAGGGCAAACTAGATCAGTATTAGTCATAAAACAATACAAGATAAAGGCAATAAAAAGCCCAGAATAAGTCATTTGACTGGAAACTATCTAGGAATATAGCATTATGTTTATAAAGAAATACTTTATGGATATAGTTAGCATCATCTGAAATTAAAGCAAGATCCCACTCACTTGTCTCAACCAAGAAGTTGGGGAGTTGGCTTCCCTGAATATGCAGAGACATTGAATCATTATGACACTGAACTGAAGGACTCATGCGCTGAAGTCTTAATGTTGCCAGCTGGAGCTCCTCTAACATGCAAAACAAAACTGCATTAATATTATAACAGAAACACAAGGCTACATGCCAAGTACCAATATAAAGCTGTACCACTCAAACCCGGTTGATCAGATTGGTATCCATTGGTGTCTTCACTGTCATGCAATGTCTTGACAATACGATCCTTGGTTTCATTTGCAAATCTGCTGGAGCTTATGATAAGTCTTCCAGTTTTAGGAAGAGTTTCAAGACAAAATGCTAAAGACATCAGCTTCAGTAACAACATTAAAATAAGCCATGTTTTCTTTTTTTGCCACCCCATTTGCACCCACTTTTCTAATTCCCCTACAACACCACAAACTCAAACACTCCGTCAAACAAGGGGCAAGCAATGTGTGTGAGTTAGTGTGTATATATAGTAATCCTTAATTAGTTTTCCAAGGAAATCAGTGCAATCTAAGTCACCTGTGACCAATCAATGAGCTCGGTGCTTTGTCCTTATTCAGCTACTTAATACTGGCTTTTGTAAATGCGTCGTGATGAGTTGCCCCTTGCAAATTAGATTACAGGGCTTGACTGTGTGTGTTTTTATTTTTTTTTATAAAAACCATTTCATATAGTGATCAATGTTGAACAAGAGTTTCAAAACTGCTGCAAAACTAAATTCTATTCATTTTAAATGCATTTTTATCTTTAATAATCGAATAATCGAATCTTTGATACATTTAATAGATCTTCACAAATAATTTACTTACTAAATAAAAAATATACAATCTTCTATAACAGCTAAAGAAAACAATTACTTAATTATTAAGGAATCTTATGCCAATGAATCTCCAGCAGTAATCCTGCACCTTGTTGGACAAGACCATTTTTGCATTCATTAGTATTTGCTGGAATAAAATCTGACGAAATGGGCTGATTTGACATTTATAAATTGTCTCAAGTGCTGATGTGTCCATAATTTGTTCTGCCATACCCTCAACCATAAATCACAAAATCACAATCAGTTATACTTTATTGATCCCAGAGGGAAATTACAGTTGTTCCAGTTTATAAAAACCCACAAAAACAGGATTAAAAAAAAGTAAAATGCTGTGAAGAAATCAGTGCAAAATATGTAGTAGAAGGACAAGATATAGCAGGAGAAGATGCATCAGTAAAAGAGATGACCACTCTAATAAAGAAGAGAATATATATATTCCTGGTAGACGGTTGTGTTGACTTTGGTCTTCGTAAAACACAGTGGACCTTTAGTAGAAGACATGTTTCTCCAAACCATCACTGATTGTGAAAACTTCACACTAGAGCTCAAGCAGCTTGGATTGTGTGTCTTTCCAAATGAAATGCAAAATTTACTTTCATATGAAAACAACACATTGGATCAATAAGCAACAGGCCAGTTCTTTTTCTCCTTAGCTGCATTTCCTGGTCCTCCCTTTAACTTGACAAATGAAGCTATTGGGCCTCCAGAACCCATGTAGCTGCTCTGGAGGTTGACTGGCGTACCAGTGGGAGATTTCACACCCTCCCAATCTGTTCTCTTATTACAAGGTGTGAATGAGAGCATTACATTTTATTATAAAGCAAAGAACACTAAAGATATTTCTGTCCTTCTTACAGGCACAGTGTATATAAAAGTCCGCCCAGGTAAGACGCTTCTTGCATTGTCTCTTTGTCATGTGAAATAGATACAAGGAATGCGACAGTTGTAGCCCATGTTCTGGATATGTCTGAATGTGGTGGCTTTTGATGCACTGACCCCAGCAGCAGTCCACTTCTTGTGAATCCCCCCCCCCCCATATTTTTTATGGTATTTTCCTGAAGATGTGGTTATCCCGGTTGCTTGTGCAAGTTTTTCTACCACATTTTTTTCCTTCCACTCAATGTCCATTAATATACTTGGATACTGCGCTCTGTGAACAGCAGCTTCTTTAGCAATGGCTTTTGTGGCAATACTTCCTTGTAGAGTGTGTCAATGACTGCCAGTGTCTTCCCCATGATTGTGTAACCTACTAAACCAGACTAAGGAAGCATTTTAAACGCCTAGAAAGCTTTTGTAGGCGTTTTGTGTTAAATATTCTGATTTTCTGAGATGATTCTGGGATCATTGACTGTAAGCAATAATCATCAACATTAACAGAAATAAACACTAGAAGTCCTTCACTGTTGCCCTATACTCATCCTCGTCACCCTTGCTAATACATCAAAAGAAAACTTCTAAATGTGACAGGTCTCAGTGCAGTAGCTAAGGACTGTGGTGTAGAAGGTGAAGACGAAGGGAGAGGGAACAGTTCCCTGTGGAGCTCCAATGCTGCTGACCACACTGTCCAACATACAGTGCTGCAGGAGTACATACTGTGGTCTTCCAACCAGGTAGTCAATAATCCACCACTGTCAGTTTGTCGCTCAGATGATGAGGCATAATAGTATTGAATGCACTGGAGAACTCAAAAATCATAACCATGAGAGTGCTGGCTGGCTTGATTAGATGAGTGTAGACTCAGCTGAGCAGATAGATAATGGCGTCCTCAATTTCTAGACAGGGTTGATGTCCATGACATGGTTGGATTAAGGACCAGAGCTGATTCAGTTTGAGCATCTCCATGGTATTCATGATGTGGGAAGTCAGGGCCACTAGCCTTTAGCCATTAATGTCACTAGCTAAGGGCATCTTCGGAATAGGAACAATACAAAAGTCTTCCACATATTAAAAGCATATTTAAATATCAGCAGTGAGACACAGAATAGAGGTGGTGTGTGGTCGAGGGGTAAGGTTGTGAGGTGGTCTGTCACAGGAGGGTAGACTATAAGTGAGAGTGGTTACAGTAAGCACCTGAGGGCCATCTGCTGTGGAATTAAGACGAGAAAAGACAGAACATGTAATGTCAAATGTGTATAAAAAACAGATTTAGCTCATTGGCCCTGTCCGTGTTTCCTTCTACTGTCTGCTGTTACTTGACCTAAAGCCAGTGATGGCCTTCATTCCATACCTCCTTCATGTGGACAGTTGAGTCAACACAGACATTAATGTAACCCATGATACACTCTGTTAGACTATCAATGTCTGCACCATGTGTCTCCTCATATGTCTCCTCAGACAATCTCCTTACTGCCCGCGTTGTCACAGTGAGTAGTGTTGTTGCCTCACAGCAAGAAAGACCTGAGTTTGATCCCTGGAAATTTCAGTTTTTCCCCCCATGTTTTCTTGGCTTTTCTCTGAGTGCTCCAGTTTCCTGCCGCATTCCAAAGACATGCATGCTAGATTAATTCTCTAAAGTAAAAATTAGTTTGTGCATGTGCTACAATGGCACCCTGTCTAGAGTTTTTTTATGCCCAGAGTTGCCTGGTGGGCACCAGCTGGTCCAGTACCCAATATATAATTCATTAAACTTTCATTAGCTTTTCCACTGAATTGGTGGAATAAGCTGCAAGGAAATAAACCCAAGGTAGTTTTTTGGAAATAAAGCCTGGGTTTATTCAGCTCCAAGATACATCCGGAGGAAGAACACACCCTCACACCATTTTATTACATCAAGTATACACAGTTATAGAGTGCCATCGAGTATATGCACGCCTTTGTATTCGGCAGCATTAAATTACTGTACTTATGGCAGTTAAATATAAAAAAACAGCCATTAGAGAGCACAAGCCAGTGTATTCCTAGTGCCGATCCCAAGCCCGGATAAATGGTGAGGTGAGGGTTGCGTCAGGAAGGGCATCCGGCGTAAAACATTTGCCACTTCATACCGGATTAGTCGCGGCCCGGGTTAACAACGACCGCAATCAGTGCTGCCGGAAAGCAGGGTAATGGCGGACTACTGTTTGCCGAAGACGACGAGGAGAGAACAGGAGAGTCAAGAGTGTAGGCTTGAAGGTAGCAACCCTGAATTTAGGGACGATGACAGGGAAAGGTAGAGAACTGGCTGAGACATGATGGAGAGAAGAAAGGTGGATATTTTGTGTGTGC